>CAXKVY010004822.1:0-10132 GCA_964058915.1 Tetropium fuscum | reverse complement strand
CCATTGTGGATTGAAATTTTTCAACTTTTCATTAAAAAAATATATGCCAACAACGTTCATCCACTTTTTTTTATTTTATCGTAGAATTGCTTTCTAAGAATGAACATTTCTGTTTGCACGAATCTAGCATATTAAAAAGGTCAACTTTTATTTTAAATAAAGTTTACGCAAAAATGTGTATTTGTCGAAATATTTTGAGGTCTTGTACTAAATAAACATTGTCATTATTAATTACGCCATACATAGACATGAACACTTTATTGATGATAATTATATACAGAGTGTATTTACATCTGCCTCTATAATGAAAAAATATACAATAAAAAATGTAAATTACAAAGTTACATTAATAAGTATAACACACTAGCAGTTTTTACATAACAAATAGTAAAACTGTTACATTTGATAAATTTTCTGTAATATGTTTTAGAACTAATATATTTAAATAGATTAATTTCTAAGTAGTCAAAAATATAATTACAAATATAATATAATTTAATAATAATTAAATATTATTTAGTTATATAATAATTATTAAAAATATTATAAAGTTGTAGCAATTAAATATAATTTTCTATAATTTTATTTATATTTTTATTTTTTTGTCAAATATCTGTGCAGGTAGATTTCTACTTTTCTCTGACAGTTATTATAAAATTTACTTTTTACTACTTTTTTTTACTAACTATATAAATCATTTGCTCGAGACTAAATGCTTTAAACTAGTCAATTAAAGAAGAGGTATGCTTTAATTTCATCGTGATCAGAGCGAGATATGGAGGTGGTGGAAAATTCACAAAAGAGTCTTATATATTCCATATATGGGTTATATATTCCTACTTTCAATATTGTATATAAAAAATTAAAAATAAAATAAAAACAAATCTACAAAATTAACAAGGATTATAATTGTTTTAAAAATATTTGATGTTTAGTAGATACATAAACTTGAATTAAAACAGAACAGAAACAAATTAAAAATTCTAACACATTAATAATTATATTAGATTTTTAATTTAAGATTTTTTTCATTTTTTTAAATACTTGTCTTGATGGTCCAGAAGCCTTTCTTTTTTGTAACTTAATTTCTGCCCCCTTCTGATTAAGAAATTTTATTCGGACAAATACCCTTTGGCGGCAAAATGATTTGACCAATTCTTTTGGTACGTCACCCAGTTTTTTAGCTATATAATTGGTTGTTTTTTTAACAATTTCCTTTTTATAACTAAATGTGTCTTTATGTAACCTTTGAAAATATTTGTCCATTTTAGTTACATGGTTTGCCCACTCTTCCGAAGGCTGGATTAAACCGCCAAAGGATAAATTTTGAATCCATGAAGGAAAACGACTATAACTATGAAAATTTATGGCTTCTTTTGACTCATATGTATATTTTCCCAAATTAGGGTATTTTTCCTTGTTTTTTGGCGAGGTACCCAGCAATATAAATCAAACCATCTCTCTCAGATTCTTCCACCACCCCAGACAAACGTGAGTTAGAACTACTGGACGAAGTAGTACTCTCGGTGTCAATACCCTCAGGCATACTCTCGGGCGTTTGTTCTAGTTCAATATTACCAAGCTTTGCTTGTTTTAGTGCAGTGGCCAATAAATACTCCTCGTCCTGCAGTCCTGGGGAGCTTTGCACATTTGAGTGAGCTGTCACCAGTCCAGGATTCTTTCCAAGTAAAATCATTCTAATTCTATAGATCGCATTCAGTGGAGATGGATGATCATGTAATCCTCCACGAGTTCGTATCTAAAATTTAAAATATGCATTACAGATTGATTAACAGTAAATAGAAATAAGAACTTACTTGGCAAAAAAAAATTTCTAAGCAATCTTGGTTTAACCGATGTGTTAATATATATTTAGCATCATACTCCTGCTTCATATTAATAAATAGACCTTGCAAAGATTTAATTGATATAATTATTCCCTTTTGAAAAACCTGTAGTGTCTTTTTGCCAGTACATATCATTCCACTAATAGTAGACAGCATTTTATCCAGTATCTCATTTTGCAGTTGTAAATTCATACCATATGGTTTTTTCGTTGGTATGGAGCTTGATGGTGTATACAAGTTCATAATGTCGAACTAATTGAAAAAAATCTCCAGTATTGTCTGCTGCAGTGTTGTCATCACCAGGTAGATAAAATTTTAGAGCTGTGGCTGTCGTATTTGAAAATAATTGAGCTGCTAATGAAACATTTTGCCTTTGAGTCTTCTCGCAGTTAAGGTGTTGTGGCCTCAATTTGTGACAAGAACTAATTTCTGACCTGGTATTTGCTATTAAAACTTTTACAGGATCTTTATTTATATTTATATTGTCTTTTAAAATAAAACCAGTGTCTATGAACCAGTTCCTTAGTAATTTTAATAAATGGGGAACATCTGCGAAGAAATAAACAGGTTTCTTCGTTATAGGATGTTCCGTAAAAGTATTGTCCATAGTAACACCCATTGACTTCCACAAACCTTGATTGCCACTACCACAATCAGAAGTGCAGGCAACTACATTATATTTCACTTCATTTAAGCGAATGATCACATTTTCCAGCAACTCTTTGGTCATTTTCTGGTCAAAACCTATGTATACCGGTTGCTTCCAATTATCGAATAAGCCTCGTGCCATAATGACTTGCATATACGAATGTGGCCCCACAACTTCGTCCTCTTTTTGGTAATATTCATAAAAAGAAGACACCTTCACTTCATCAAAAGACAAGACCGTAGCTCTAAAACGACTAGGCTTTGTTTTACCTGCAGTTTCCATAATGCGTACAACATCTTCCAAGATTCCATTAGTTAAATTTATGTTGGCCGCCCACTGTTGTAACGTAGATAAGGCAGGTAAGAGATAATGCAATGTTTCTCTCAAATAAATATAGGAACGTTTGCTAAAATACCTTAAAGTGAAAGCCCTAGATAGTTCTTCTTGGGTCCAACGGGCTTTAGATTTTTTCTTTAAAGCTATATCAACTTTTGAAGTTAGAAATTCTTTAAATAAAAGCTTTACTTTTTCTTCAAATCCAACATTATCCTTTTTTTATCTCTTCTTCCAAATCAGATATATGCTGCTTTAATAATTCCTCTCGATTCTCATAATCGTCAATCTTTTTTTTCAGAATAATATTCTCCTTTTGTAATTCCTCTATTTTTCTCTTGAAAACATCAAAGTCAGATTCCTTACTTGATGAAGGGATCTCAGAAACATCACATGCATGTTTATGTGTTGTTTCACATAATTCCAAAGGAGTTTCCTGGAATTCCTTGGAAAGTAAATCTTCCACGACTACCTTTGTTTCTTTTCGCATCATTCGCTTGGCTCTTTCTGAACTTTGCTGTTTTTCTTCTTCCCCGCCTGGTAAAAATAATGAAGGAATAGCTGAAAAAAATAATAAAATAAAAGGCCTTCTTAGCAACTTTTGAACTTACCATTTTTTTTTAGCTTCTTGGGGTGTAGTTTCAACAATCTGGCCTGAAGTTCGTCTTCATAGTCGGAAAGCTTAAAATGTTTACTGCATATCCGTTTATTAATAGGACTCCATTTATCTTTACGATGACACTTTCGTACCCATTCCTTTTGAATTTTAGGATCTTTCGGAAAAGTAAAGAAAATCAACTTTTCTCCATCTTCCTTTGTAGTTTTTGAATTGTTTTTGCATGTAGCTATACTACAAACAATTCCACCAGGCATCTATATTAACAAATATTTATCAAAACAATTTTTATACCAGATTTATAGCAGAAACACTCACCTTAAAGAAGGAAGACAATCTGATTTTTATAACAGTCTTTATAATAATATAATAAATGTGCAAAAATATTACTAGTTTTTATCGTCACACACACACTTAATTCACAATGAAATTTACACAAGCACTATAAGCAGAAACTAACGCAGTAAATGTATCTAGACTAGCTAAAGTTGTCTCTGGCTAAAGCTAAAAACGCAAACAAATAAAACGTAAACAAACATCTGGCAATCTCGATGACGCGACATCCCCTTGTCACGTCTCTCCCCCCGCCGAGTTACCGTGCAACCTATCTCCTTTTAGTAACCTTGACCGATACCTAAGTTCAAGCGGGTAATTATCAAACAAAATTATACAATGGTTGTATTGAATCGTTTATGTTTGAATGTATATTACACGTTTTTCCGAATACTAACTCGAATGGTGTATACTCTGTATGCACAGTATTGTTATATGAGAAACACCAATAAGCGACCCAGGTACTTCTCAACAAATACTTAGTTCGCATTGCAGTATTAAAATATTTATTATTATTGTCAAAATCTGATTCAATGGGCCTACTATATCGACTTCTTACAACTTCAGCAACCACAGCAATTCTATATATCTATATATATATATATATATATATATATATATATATATATATATATATATATATATATATATATATATATATATATATATATATATATATATATATATATATATATATATATATATATATATATATATATATATATATATATATATATATATATATATATATATATATATATATATATATATATATATATATATATATATATATATATATATATATATATATATATATATATATATATATATATATATATATATATATATATATATATATATATATATATATATATATATATATATATATATATATATATATTATATATATATTATATATATATATATATATATATATATATATATATATATATATATATATATATATATATATATATATATATATATATATATATATATATATATATATATATATATATATATATATATATATATATATATATATATATATAGATATATATATATATATATATATATATATATATATATATATATATATATATATATATATATATATATATATATATATATATATATATATATATATATATATATATATATATATATATATATATATATATATATATATATATATATATATAGATATATATATATATATATATATATATATATATATATATATATATATATATATATATATATATATATATATATATATATATATATATATATATATATATATATATATATATATATTCATTTCACTTCATTTTATCGAGTCTACCACACAGTAAATTCTTGGAACGTGGCCTAATTATCATGTACATAGTCTTGTCTATGTTGTCTCTTACTATCTTTAATTCATCTGATGGTAGTTGAATACGCGACAAAGCCTTTTATATATTCAATCGTAAAGTGGTATTGTTCTAATAGTAACCGAGATTTGGTCAATCGACTAGATGGATTACTCACACCAAATAGATATACTGAAGCTCTGTAGTCTGTATATATTTTAAACTTTCTATTATATAAGGCCTGAAGTGCTATAGGGCCCATACGATAGATAATAATAATTCTCTGGTTATTGTATAGTAGTTCTTTTCCCCTTTTTTGATTCACCGACTCGCATATGCTGTCGGCTTGTCATTTCCATTTGAAAGTACTGCTCCTAAAAAAAACCTGAAACATCGGCTCTTAGAATGAAAATATTATGCGGAGGGAAATCTGGATATTGTAATATCGATGGGTTTATAAGAGCAGTTTTCAAATTATCAAAAGCTGCCTGACATATTGACGTCCATTTAAATGTAAATTTTTTTCTGGACAAGTTATTTAAAACCTTCGCCAGGCTTTGATTTTTTTTAAAATCGTTATAATAGTTAGCTAATGCTACAAAACATGAATAATTTTTAACTGAATAAAATTTTCTTGAATCGAAATAGTAGGTCCTAAATAAAATGACTCTTCTTTCAAAAATTCACATTTATTTGGATTAAGTTTTAAATTAACATCTCTTAAGTCTTTGCAAAATTATTGTAAGATTTTTTATTATGAATGGTTGTTAGATTGCTACTGAAATTATCAAATCATCTAGATACAGAAAACAACTTTCGTAATTTAGACCAGACATGGCAATTGTCTTGGCTCGTGAAAACACCAGGACTAATTTCTAACCCCATTGGCCTCTGTCAGTTGTAAATGCCGTGTGTGGATGACAATTAACATCCAGTTCTATTTGATAGTACCCCTGAGATAAATCAAGGTTGGAGAAAGAAACTGCTCTTCCTAGTAAGTCTAAAATATCAGTAATACATGGCAGAGGAAATTTATCATTCCCGTTTATTAAGAAGTTGGTAATCAGTAATCAGTTACTACCCTCCATTTTCGCTATCCACTTTGATCTGTTCTCTTAGGCACAACGAGTAATGGCGCAGGCCATTTAGATGTTGTCAAAATGAAACACGTCAGCGTATTTTACGTAAACCGTCTGTGGAGAGTACTTTTCTACTTTGCGATGTGTAATAATTTGACATCTTGTAGGAATAGTTCTGTTGTAATTAAATTTTGATTCCATAGGTAAAGCAATTGGTTTACCCTTATTATAAAGAAATATTATAAATAATATTCATAGTCAATTGTGGCTGAGTAACCTTGCAAGAAAACTGACCAAATTATTACATATTTGCTTTGCTCAAAGCTAGACATTAGCAGAAATTCGTGTTGTGATTGTCAATCAATATAGTACAATATATAATCAATATTGATAACATTTAATCGTAATTTTACTGCTCTTTGCGAATCTGTCGAATCAGCAATTCCGTTAATTTTTATTTGTTTTCAAGCTGAGAACCAACAGTTACGACGTAACAATTTCAGTATTTCAGTTAAATTATACATATGTAAATATTTTCTTTAATATCAAAGAACCATTTTAGATATTAATTATTACTCATTAGTGCAATATAATGATATAGAAAATGCAATATTGCAAAATAAAGCACTATGCGCCTAGTCGGTTTAGAACACGGTATGCACAAACTACCAATGTTAATGGATTCAGCTATTCAAGCATTAAATGTTTCAAAATATAATATATTGAATATCAACACAATTGAAATGGGTAGAATTTAAGCGCGCATTATTATAAATACCTACTTTAACCATTAAAATTATTATTTTGCACATTAATATATCACATACTTCGCAATAAATAAACTTATATATTTTAAATGAATAAGATTAGAACTCGCATTATATAAATGGTTGTGCAAAATATATTAAATTTTTTTATAACAAATATAAAAATATTTTATATTTTTTTATAAAATAAGATTTTTTAGCATTATTATTCGTGCGCTAAAATATCTTTTATTGTTAATTAAGTAAATCAATTGTTCCACTATCTCATAAAAATTATCTTACTATACCAATATGATATATAAAATACGAAAGCGTACTTTGGCCTTAGGTAAAAAAACGTATTGTAGGCGAATAACCAAACAAAGACAATACAAACATATAAGAAAAACAATGGTAATTTTACCTAACTTATATTATTGGAAAGAACCCAAAAAAAAAATAAAATGAAGAAAATGACAAAAGTATCATTCAGACAATACCTATTTCATTAGTGTGTACACCTACCGTTTTTAATTCATTATAGTCCTCTCGTTTCTATGGTGCACTTTTTACGTCCAAACAATTGAAAATTCCTCTGTTCTTTAGAAGTTGCTTTGCGTTAGTCCCCAGTGTCGACTGAGAAGCAATGCCTTAGCTACCATTGAAGCCACATTTCACATTTGATAAGTTATTTTTGTGTTTACTTAACCTATTTTTTTACATTACAATTCTTCACGTCAAGTAACTTCAAATCACGTCATTTGTTTTTCAAAAGGATCCATCGTTTAATTATTATCTTTCAACTTTTCCAGTTGAAAGAAAAACGAAACCCTCGTCGAATCATATAAATCCTCGATATCATTCATCAATATACATTGCACCTTGGACTGTGTATTATCTGCCTGAACGCTGATATCTTTCGTATTCACTCGGAGCACGTGGCTTGGACGTCGTGACCATATACCACTCAACTTCTAGTATGGGTAGTCGTAAACGTTTTATGATCAAGTCGTTGCAGCGCTTTACTTGCGTTCCGCTGGTGTAACACTCAGCTGAAACTTGCACGTGGAACTGGATGCTGGAGATCCACCCTACTAGGATACCTACTTTCCCAAACTTTTTCGAAAAGTTATTTTATGTTGTTGGTGTGAGCCCCAGTTTAATCATTTTGAGCCCTTGGCAACTATTAATTTTCATCTGATATACCCATACATATGCTTATTTAACTAAGGCAGCAGAGCCCTAATATCTTATCAATGTACACTAGATTAAGTATATTGTGCTACAAAGAATGTAATGTGTTCGTGTGCATAACGCCTTATTTGCCGGTAAATGTTTTGGGGATATTCAGTAGCTTTCAGAGCCCTGTTAGTCATGTACGTAACGCAATATTTCTGTACGTAGCACGTTGGTATACTGTGTTCTTGTTTCTTTCACCAATACAGTTGGATTTTGAGGATGATTTAGATTTTTTGCAGATTTTAACATAGTTCAGTAAATTAACATAGTTCAGCCGATCGGGAGGATTTACTTGATTTTTTTTGAAAAGTAAGATCACAGGTCCCTGTGATTGTTATTTTTGTCTTAATTCCCGCAAATGAAATTTCACCTTTTTGGGAACTTCCTAAACTAGTTCTTTTATTTCCCCATTTTCCATGTAATTTAAATTCAAATAAATTACAACTTAACATCCAAATACAAATTTATAATTTACTTCATAAATATTAAATTACTAACGGCACTATTAATATGGGAGTTCTGTGAGGAGAGAGGTTATTCACATTCACAGTGACTATAAATGAACAATCAACTTTGTGTAAGATGTACCTACCTTATGTGACCATGCATTGGCTTAATTGACTTATCCTCATTGTTACATTTTAAATTAATTTTTGGCTTCTCAAATTGTTATTGTTATAAAATACGCCATGTAAATTCGGCGTAATTTTTTATTGGTATTACAATCAAATTAATACGTCCCTTAATCCGGATCCAGGAAACATTGTATTAATAATTATTATTGTAAATTATCGAACAATTATTTGCATTCACAGTAAACGTATTGACGCATGTGCTTTATTATGAGTTAGTTATTTAATTAATAATAACATAATTACAATAAAATACAGATTTATTAGCAGATAAGTCCTAGATCACCGAAGCTGTTAGTATAATTAATTTAAAATATACTCCGGGCAATATTTCAGGTGGGCATTATCTCAGTTATGCCGGAGGCATTTTAAATGCATCAGATATCGTTCAAAATGTAGATAATTAATATACTTTCTAGACGAATTACAGTAAATATATTCAATGGACTTTAACGAGTCTAAATAATAAAAAAAATAATAATAATAATAAGCAGGGGGGGTCACTCAACAGCTCACAGACCTTTGGTGCGAATCGGACCGGTAGCTCAGGCGTACCCGGGGGGAATCGCTAGATTCCCCTGATACTGGCCGGGGGTGGCCAGGTTAACCTTCTTGCCACCCCTACACTCGGTTCCCAGGCTCTGAGGAAGAGGCCCCCATGATCGACCCCTCCCGGATGGGGGTCATAGGCAAGGCGGTGGGGCCCCAGGACACATGCCTGAACATAATGACGACCGAAATGGACAAGGATGTTTTGAGTGGACAGACGAGCTAAGGGATGACCTTTTGCATGTTTATGAGAGTACTGAATTGCTGCGCATGGGATACATGGCGCGGATACATGCTCTGTGGTGTGATATGCACCCAGAGCATCGCGCCTTTTCCGCCCAACATCTAAGGGACTATGTATCCTACTTAAGACGCAGTGGTCATGTTAGGGCGCCTCCAATGCGGGAGCAACTGATTTTAGAACCGGAAGCCCTGGCGCAGGAGGTGGCCTACATACCTCTGGACATAGAGAGCTTAAGAACCCGCAGGGCGCTATGCCTATACAAGCCCTGCCACCACAAGAACTGACAAGAGTGGATGCAGAGCTTCGGGAAACTCTTCCGGAAGACGCGGACATCTAGTGCATCAATTGTGCAGTTTACAATGGTGCCTTGGGGCCAATGGGCAGTTGGAGAGACGTAACATACGCGTGTCTTCGAATGACAGAACCCTTGGGCAGGTGCGCCAGATTGAAGCGAAGATCCAGTCGGCAAGACAACACGCGTCCCGTATCCAGTGTGTGATGAATTACATC
>CAXKVY010004821.1:0-30000 GCA_964058915.1 Tetropium fuscum | reverse complement strand
TCTAAAACTTTTATCATGAATGCCTTATTTTTCGTATCTTGGTATGTTTACTCTTACGCAAAAAAAAACATTTTTGTTAACTAGATTTATTTACGATTAATTCGATATAAAAGTTTGTTGTTTATTATTTTATTATTTAGGAATTAATATACCCAATGAGAAAATATATTTGACTATAAATACGTCCAACACAATAATACGTCACAATATAGAAAATTATGTGAATAAAAGTGCTGACCGCCTTACGTTAAATCATAGAAATAATCACAAATATGTATCAGAGCTTGTGCAACGACAGACCTCCATTATATACCTAAAGCGGATCCCGTTAAATCGTTCCCAATATTAAACTAGTTTCTCCCGTTGAAAATTAATTAATAGTAAGCAAGATTACTATGTGCTTGCAGTGACAGCGCCATTGTTTTGTAAAATATAACAGCCAACGTTCCCAAGTTAAATCTACATTCTGACTTACTACAAATCATTGTAATTTTGATATTGGGCTATATGAACCAAACATGGAACATCTATTTTATACTGTACAACAACGAATATACGCTCTAGATAAGCACTAGATAAACGCTAGATAAACAAACGAATGAACAATATAACAATCATTTTATTTACACACAAGTATATAAAAACTATCGACTATAATAATATTCACAAATAACCTATTCGACATTCATAACATTTTTGATTAATATGTGTATGAGATTTTGTGAAAATGATAATATAATATTAACTCCCATTCGTGTTTATACAAATTTTATTTAGGTTATCCCGCTTAGATAATCTCGACAACAATAAATACACTCCCACTCATCTTCATCAATAAAACTTATCCTGAATACTGTTTGAGAACTTTGTTCCATTCTTTTGGGAAATTCACTTGCATATACGACAGAACTTTTCTAATTTGGCTCAGTTCCTGGGGCGAACACTGGGCGCAGGATCCTTGAAGGACGAGCGGTGCCAAACCTGGAACAAAATTATTATTCTTTATCTTTATTTTATTTTCTATAGCATTCCTCGTTTTATTACAATAATTATTTCAATAAGAACATTTTTTTCTTTATTAGAGTGATATATAGGGGATGCACAATAGTATATAGTATAGTAGTAGTAGTAATATATAGAATGTACAATAATAATTATAATAATAACAATAATAGTAATAATAGGAAACAGGAGGCATAAGGTCACTCATTTGTTTTATATGGATGACCTTAAGATATATGCCTCCGGGGAAAGGGATATATGCTGGGCTGAAGTCAGAGACTGAAGGTTTTATATTAGCTTGCCAAGATGGTGTACTGAACACCCTGGTCTACCGAAGCCGCGTGATGGGTATAGAAGTGCCTGACGTTAGCTGCAGAGCTTGTCGTCAGGCCCCAGAGACCATTATGCATTTGCTGTCAGCTTGTCCAGCATATGCGGTCTCTGCCTATATCCATCGACATAACGCGGCATTACGAGTGCTGTATTATCACCTACGGCACTCGTACGGTATAGATCAGACACCGGTGTTGCCCTATGCTCCGGGGGATATTGAGTCCGTTGTGGGGAATGAGAGGTCCCGGATATACTGGAACTATTCATTCCCCACCGTCAGGCGGATACAAGCCAATAAGCCTGACATAGTCCTCCTCGATCACCAACTCAAGACGATGTTTGTTATAGAGTTTTCGGCTCCGGCTGAAAAGAACATCGTCTTGAAAGAGGAGGAGAAACGGACAAAATATCGAGATTTACTCTCCGAACTCCGCAGGCTGTACCCGGGTTATTCTGTTAAAATGGTGGTTCTTATTATTGGCTCTCTCGGAGGTATGCGACAATCATTGCTCTCAGAATTAAGAACCATCCCGGCATGCCGTCAATCGGCAGAAGTCATCGCTGGGAAGATGCAGAAGGCCGTCATACTTGGCTCGTTGCGTCTACTCAGGACACATGAGTTGCGACCTCAATGACCACTTACCCCGCGGACGTGGGGAGTGGTCGTTGAGTAACGAGGCTGGAGGGACTCTCTGGACTAGTCGGAGGCCAGGGGGGACCGACCGGCAAAAAAAAAAAAAAAAAAAAAACAAAAGAAAATGTCATTCATAGGAAAACACGAATAAACATAAACATAAAAAGTGTGGATAAGTAGAGAAAAAGATTCAAAATTAGTATAAATTTACAACCATCACAGACATCGTTATCAGTACTTCGTTCCTATCAGTATCTATTTTATTAACAATGGAATTCTCTAGGAAAATGGTCCTTAGAAATGTATAGATATGTTTAATTATTTTAGATGCGTTGTATAAAAAACATTTTTAATTTTGTGATAACTCGTGCGTGTATCATTTCAAATTACCATAACTATCTGGATTCTAGAAAATGTTCGGAGTGCGGATCAAAGATCCGATGCACTTAGGCCCCGTTGGGCCACTTGTACTTCCTCCGTGAGGGAAATGTGTCCTTAAAAGCTATCGACCATATCCAATCCTATCGACCTATCGACTATAAGCTATCGACCAGCCTAATGTTGTACAAAAGGTGATGATGTTGCCTAGGTGCATTTGCCTCAAATTGACCCCAATATGGTTTCTCTAGTTGATGACACGGCGGGACATTCACGAGGTACATGCGATTGTCTACTAGTAGTGATTGACTTGAACGTTATTTCTCTGCTAGTCATCTCTTGTGCGGCTATGGTTATACCTGCGAATTCTGTTTGTACTACACTGGCATATTTATCCACAGTCCAGTTTTATCGGAGTCGTAGATTTCTGGAATATATACCACAGCCAGTTCCTTCCTATTTCTTTGATCCGTCTGTGAAGACGTAGTTTACACCTATGAAGACAAGTTTGAGTTTTGTTATTTGTTGCCTCTTGGGCCACCAAACAACAGCTCCGTAGGTCCAAAATTTAATGATGTGTTTAGGAGAACGGGTGCCCTCATTGGCTCCAGTTTTTTTCACACTGAAGAGTACCATTTCCGTCTTCCTGGGGTTGATGGGTAGGGTGCTCACCAATTTTCGATTATTCTTAGAGCTATCTGCATTCTCTGCCAGAGGGCTCCTTCGAATTCTCCATTCAGCAGTATCGTTAGGTCATCTGCGTATGCAATTGTGCAGAATCCTTCCATGTTGAGGTGGCTTAGGAGGCTATCAAGAACCAGATTCCATAGCAGTGGTGATAAAACACATCCTTGCGGACAGCCTGTCACAACCAGTCCTGTTATGACAGTATCTCCTGCACTGATTTGTACTGCTCTTTTAGAGAGCATGTTGGATCTTCAGCTGCCCACAATATGAGGAACGGTCCTATGTGATAGGGCCGCTGTAATTTTAGAAAAGGTGGTTTTGTCAAACGCTCCTTCTATATTTATGAAGACACCCAGGGTGGATTCCTTATGATCCAGGGATTTCTCCAGGTTAGTCGGGGTGCACAGGATTATTAGTCAATGTTACATCCCTCAGATATCGCTCACATAGCTTCTCCATCGTCTTCAGTAGAAATTAAGTTATGCTAATAGGACGGTATGCTTTGGGGGTGGAGTAGTCCATCCTCCCTTTTGGTGAAAAATTACTTCTCTCCATGTCTTTGGGATGTCCTAAACATCCCAATCAGGTGCGGCAGTAGTTTATCCAAGCCCACTGAAGTAGTGCAGGATATATGCCGTCAATGTCCGGCGATTTAAATGGGGGAGAAGCTCTATATTGCCCACTTGATTCTGTCTTCACTTACTATTTGGTTGGTAGTTTGGTTGGCAGGCCTCCTAGTTTCCGAGATATTTTAAGAAAATTGTAAAAACGTACAACTTACCACAACAAACGTACCCTTCTTTTCACCCCCTCCCATCAAAACCCAAGGCCCGTGGTCGTGAGACTTTTTACAACTTACTAAGAGGAGGGTATGGAACAATTTGACGATGAAGAGAACTTTTTTTTAAGATTTCAGTATGGAGGATATTTGTGTTAGTTTTACTATATCTTAAAGAAATCTTCCTTTTCATTTCCTCCTTTTGGCTCCTTTGCCTCCTTTTTGACAGACAAATACATGTTCGTTTAGGAAACTTCCTGAGAGTGACAGTTCTAGAACTTCAGGCGCAACTATAATCATTGTGTAATATTTAGAAAGCACTGTCCTTGTCGAAACATTATAAAGCTTCTGACAATATGTCATTTGAACACCTAAACTTAAATAGTCAAATAACCAAATCATGAAAGACCAGAAAGCTCATTATGTTGTCTCCAGATTTTCTAACTGAACAGTTTTCAAGAAAGAACGCCTGACTTTTGAATTACAAAACAATAAGATAGTTCACCTTGTATCATATGACATTAACAAATATATTTTCATGGTGTGATAGCTTTCTGGGACAAGTAATTACATAAGATATACACGAATAATTATATGAATATTTAATAAAGTGAATAATCAAGTTATTTCAAGAACACTTTCTATGAATTTTAAAATATATGGGAACCATAGACACTTTCTAAAGAAAGTGAGAGTGACATCATAATTATGCCATCTCGAATTATATGTGTATTACTGTTATTTTCTGCCAGTGGACATGATTAAGTACCTAGTTACTAAAACCACGCAAGCAGTAAAGTTAAAATTAGTGTCTACTATTTTCTCACACTTCATTTCAATTGCTAATAATAAAGACATAGATCTAATAAAACCTGAAACTCGTAGATATTCACTTTATTGTAATGGTGATTAAGAGTGCCTGGAGATTAATCAATTTTAGTTCGGAAGATATTGCAGAATCTAGGAACTTGTCGGATGCCGGATCAAAACATAATGGTAGTATTAAACTATACTCAGAGGAATGTTAATTTATACTCAGAGAATTGATGTTAATGAAAGACTTTTTCGTTTGTTATTTACAAATTGCCAAAAACTTTTGAGCTTGATTTTTATATTCAATTACATGCTTTTACAACACTGTTTATAAGGTTCATGTATCAGGTTACTGTATTATCAGTAGACATTATGACATAACCGTAAAGGTTTCAGGAGGCAGCCAAGCCGTTTGCGGCCCTTGTAGTGCCACTTAATTCGTCTGCATTCATAATTAAACAAACTCCCATTAGCCTCAAGCTAAATGACACTTACTTTTAAGCCTACGTCCAACGGGGTCACATGGCGCTTCTCCCAGGGCGCACTTCAGCTGCCTCATGAGGTACCTCTTGTCTTTCAGCGTTTTTTCAAGGGCATCATCTGAAATGGCGGGTCGTTCTGTGCTGGATTGCGGGAAGGCTGTTGTTATGGATATGATCGCTGCTAAGGCTATGCACACCAAAAAACATATCTGGAACGAGAGATGAATGCATTACTGGGATTCTATTCTCCGGCTCTATTTTCAAACTGCATACAAAATAGGATGAGATAGTTGGTAAGGGTTTCTGTGCAGCTGGGCTTAGTCGATTCACAGCCGCTGGTAAATTGAAAGTTGGGAAGAGGTGTGTATGTATTATAATGAGATTCGGTTTTCTCGTGTGTGTGAGCAATTTTATTTAATGAATTGTAAAGCTATATACTTTATTTAATGAAAAAATCGTAAACCTCGGTCATAATATTGTGTGCTATAAAGACATGCTGCGGATTTGCGATTATATAATAAAGAATTTTGTCCACTACCATTGGATAATAACCCAATAATATATTTCCAGTGTTGTACAATGGATCCATTATACCATAGCATCGTGTAATAACATCTGATAATTATTATACCACACTTTACATTTGAATAACATATGTTGCCATGGCAATGAACACTCCGAACATCCCGAATATTTGTACTGAGAACAAAAAGCAGGGTGGCTATTATAGTAGAGGATGCGAATTAAAATCAACCTTTACCCATTCGTTTAAAGGATGAAAAGTATTTTTTGTATTAATTTTAATATGTTATAAAATATATCACGAGTGGCTAAAAAAATCCTGGGAAGACTATGATTAATAAAAATTCAAAAAGAACCTATTTTTGAACATGGCATGGCACCCATTAGTTTAAGAAATTTTTTTATACTAATCAAAAATATGAAGCCTATAAAATAAGTAAACGTTAGGTTGTCTCAGGGAGATCTACCAATAATTCTGTGGCAAATAGTTAAAAGGTCATAAGTTGTTTTTTCAAGTTTGCAGAAATATGACATATAACTTCGATTAATTTGATACAAATCCATTTTAAAATATATCTACATAGTTTTTAATGCAGTATCATCAGGTAATGATAGACTTGTAAGAATTAACTTAAAACTCATAAAATGAAAATATTTACGTATACATAAGCATTAACTTGGAGCAGAAATGTATGTGAAATTAGGGTATAGATAGACATAAACGTTTTCCAAATTGCAGTGATAAAAAAGCCGTATGCGAACTTATTTTTCTTAAGTCTTAGAATATTTTAACCTATAATGATATAAGTTAACATGCGAGGAATAAAGAAACGAAAAGAAACATTTTGTATTTTATAAAAAAAATATTGATTTTTTACTAATCTTTACAAAATAAAACGGTTATAAAGTTAGACCGTTTCTTATTTCAATAATTATTGACAGTCTTCATCAGAATATAACCTGTCAATATCTGGATCAGTGTCTTTTTCTACGTCCTTATCAGTTTTTAGATTTCTATAAAATGATTGCACATCCTTATCTAGTAAGGAGACGATTTCCAGAAGGTTCTGTTTTTTCAGTTTATTTATTGGTCGAGGTTCATCGTACAAATTAGGGATTTTAAAACTTCAAATATTACAATATTACTACAATAGCAATATTACTACATTTTCTAAAAAAAGTGTATATATCAGAGAATAAATAGAAATCTTCCGATTCCATAACGAATACCATGAAATTATTTCTTTTGCTCGCAGTTCGTACCAGTTGATACCAATCTCGGGGTACATGTATTTCAAATGGACATCTTTTTTTTGCTCTTTCTATTACTGACTGATCTACATCGCACTCTAAATGTATGTGTCTAGGCACGAGGAATTTGTGATCAATTACTTATAGAGGGGGGGTGTTGATGGGTAATATAATGAAACATAGATATAACGATCTGGTTCTTATTCTGTCCGCCGCACGTGTCAGAATAGAATACGACAGATTTCACTTTTTCAATTTCAGGTCTGGTATACCTTTCATTTGGAATAAGTTTATCCTTTGGATTGTCTAAGAGTTGTTGTAATTTATTACTCGACGAATGAACCGCTGTTATACCCACGTATTTGAAGACCTTACTCTAACCACAAGTACACCGGGGTTCGTACGGGATGGATATATATTTTGTCACAACATAAGTATAGTTATATATTGTAGAATTGTAGTGTAAATTCCTTAAAAAGGTAATAAGTCGACATACGAGTTTCTTTTGGCTATTCTTTATGTAAGTTAAAAAGATGTAACTATACTTATTCCACTATTAGCAGTATTAGTACGACATTTAAAAAATTATGTTTACTTATACCGTTTTTAGCAAGTCCAAACGGACATTTTTTGAGAATTTCAAGTTTCGAGCTATATTTTATGAATAGGACTTGACGTAAATATACTTATATCTTTTTAACTAATTAAAATTATTTAATATTTTGAACATATACATGTCAAAATCTTAATTTCATGAAAAATTGAGTTATGACCTTTTAACTATTTGCCCCAGAATTGTGGTAGATAGTTTTCCAAAAAATCAACATAAATAGTGCCAGTCGATGTACCATCAAAGAAATGTGGTCCTATTACATATTCTCCAATAATTCCTCCCCAAACGTTTATAGACCATCTGTGTTGGTTATCAACTTGCATAAAAAAGTGAGGATTTTCCGAAACATAATGGAAATTGTGCCTATTAACAAATCCATTTTTATGAAAACTTGCCTCATCAGTAAATAAAATATTATTGAAGAAGTTGACATCATCTTGCATTTTACCTCTGGTCCAATTACAAAATTGTAGGCGCTTTTTAAAATGGTCATCAGATAATACCTGGTGCAATTGAATATGATATGGATGCACAGACCGCCTACTAATGAGCTCAGTTCTCTTTGACTAACATGGTGGTTCTCAACCGTTGCCAGCACCACATAAAACTATTTTTTTTCACAATTTTCTTCATTCACAATACGTTTTACTCATTCAGTTCTTTTTATATTCGACACATCCGGTTTCCAGAAATCTATCGAGAAGGTTTTGGAAGCTGCTAACATCAGGAATGTTTCTTCCAGTATAACGTTAGTGATAAATTCTAGTGGCAAGTAAACAATTTCTGTCTGACTCGCCCAAAACAAAAGTCATGTCTACAAGTTGCGCTTGTCTATTAAAATTCATATTGTAAAATTACAACTAGGTATTTTAAATTCAATACAAATTACATGACAATTTATACTAAACTGTCTATACTTGAATTTGACGCTTATTTATTTATAAAATGAAAATGGTTGCCAGTAGCAATAGGGAAAGACAAAAAATGTTTATTTTTCATTTCTACATCACATTGTTAAAAAACATGCAGGGAGTTCTATTTGAAATAATTGAGAAAATTCAATTTAAAAAGTTCTTAATTGAAAAGGGTTTATCCACCCTGTACATTTTTGGGAAATGAAAATGATTCAAAAACATTAACTAGATGTCTCGTAACTTGTATTCATATAAGTTTTTCTTAAAACCCATAATTGTGACTGTAGTGGTTTTTTTAATATCCATCTGCAGATTGCATTATTTCAACAACAAAATTGATTATATCCAAGTGGTTGGGAGATAGTCAATTATAATATAGGAGGGAAAGGAGACTAAGAAGGGGCTTCAAGAAATGTACTGGTATACATAGGATTTCATTTAAAAAAAGGAACTTGATCCTATAATTTTTTCTCGGCCCTCCCTGTATGTTCGAAAATAATTTCCGGTTGGAGCCTTTTTTACTTAATTTACTTGCATTTTTTTAAAAAATTTCTAGCTATCGTAGAACTCAAGATATTGAAGTCCGACGCACTATTGCCTCCCCCTGTATACTGGATACTTGCGAAAAGTAGTGAGTTCACCGTGTTTGCTTCAAAGTAAAGTTTGATAATGTAAATTACAGAAGTACACGAATCTCATGAATATGCTGGGGAAATACAAGTTGTAAGGAACTTGATAATATTTTTACTGGGTAATATTCAATCAATAGTCCGGATTCCGTTATGAAAATTATTTCCAAAAAATTTTCATTTTTCAGTAATTTTTTAGAGTACAAATCTAAACTTGTAAAGTAGACTGCAAATACATATGTCATTTGAAACTTATGACTTGGTTTATCATTAGCTATTTAATCATTGTGTCGTATTTTCAAATATTTTTCGCTTTGAAATATATAATCAAGGGAATTCTTAGAAGATATTTCTTTCAAAGTAATTTGAACGTTTAATGCCTTATAACATCAAAAGAAATTACATTTATATGGGTTTATTTTCATATTTTAATAAGTTTCATGTTATAAAAAAATATATCTTCAATTTTAGTTCCATACTTAAAAAATCAGGGCTGGGCTGATTTAAATCAAGATAAAAATCATGACTTAAATCATTTTAATATAGGATCTGATAGTTATCCTGTTATTTCTAACTTAATATTAATTGCTAATTTTACCACAACTTGACCTTATTTTGTATTCGTATATTAAATTGTTGGTATTATCTTAAATAAAAAAATACAGTTCCTGTTTGCATTATTATTCAACTAATTTTTTAGGCAACTCCTGACGTGCATACTCATTAATATAAATTGATAATAAAACATAATAACATAATAATAAAACATTCATAAATCTAAGAGCTCCCTATTGTTAGCAAATATAACAAAAATTTCCAATAAAATTCAAGACAAATTTGCAGGATATAGCAGGAATATTAGGCGTGTGATCTGAATATGAATTCTCCTTCCTTTTATCAAGTAGGTGCGAGAGCGAGGATAAAGAAATTCTATGCAGAATGAAAATATAAACCAGTGGGATTTGGATTTTCACTGTGCTATATTTGAATGAGAATTGATATTTTGCTGCTAAAATACATGATAAACTACCGTATAAGCAAAGGGGATTAAATGAACAAGTTAGATAAATCAAACATTAATATGTTAATAATTTTTTACCATAGTATATATGCATGGTGAAATTTAATAAAAATTGTGGTGTCATACTAAATAATGCGAGCATATATTACTACCTATTTAACATAGTAGATATGGTAACTAAGGCTGCCTACAAGTAATTCCAAATACTGTCGTCGACTTTGGTATTCTTTACGTCGTGCTTGA
Source organism: Tetropium fuscum (assembly GCA_964058915.1). NCBI lineage: Eukaryota > Metazoa > Arthropoda > Insecta > Coleoptera > Cerambycidae > Tetropium > Tetropium fuscum. The sequence goes on along the minus strand of CAXKVY010004821.1, from coordinate 19,700 downwards.
AAACTGGACTCGGGCGACGAATTAATAAACAAGTGAATACTTCTTTAGCCGCATGAAAGTGATTTTCAAAGTCGCGTCACAACTAATTTATGACATTTTCGTCTCGCTAGTGAGATAAAGCATATGACAGATATATCGAAAGCAGCTTTGACTTGGGCAACGATCCCCCACAAATGTTCTAAAGCGGAAAGAAATTTTGATATAATGAGAAACAGAGATAGCGAATGTAGCTGTGACCTGGGCAACGATCCCCCACAAGTGTTCTAAAGCGGAAAGCAATTTTTATATATTTTATAACCAGTATAAGTAATACAATATTACTTATGCATATCCTGCTAGATATATCTGGATTGGGCTTTCGAATCTGATCCAAATGGATGATGATCTTTTTACGGAGGATGAGTTCTTGCCACTACTACACTTTCTTCGTGAGAAATTCGGTTGAGATATGAATAATGGAATAAATGAATAAATCAGGAACAATGATTGATGCCATATTCTCGACAAATCTACACCATTTAGAATCACGAACATATGTGTCACACTTCAGTTACCATAAAGCCAATATGTACAATACCTCTCTCTCTCACACTCTCAACGAATCGGTAAATAAGTATTCACTTCTATCACGTGTACTGTGTTGCACGCGGATTTTTTTGGTAATTGTTTGCTATTTTCATTTATTTTTTAGTAGCCATGCTTATAGATTGTAATTATTGTCTCTCTTACTTAGATACCTATTTGGCTATGTTTTATATTTGTTTACATTATATTTTGAGTTGTTTAACATTCTTGCCTTAAGAATATGAAAATGTTCGCTAACTTCAGCCCTATCCGTGTTAACGTTGCATAGCGGTAAGCTTTCAAACAAGTTGTTTGTAAACGCACCACCTGGTATTTTGAAATTTAAACCATTTTCGACACTTATGCGTTGGAAGTTTATTAATTGTGTTAGTAGTTTCATTACATTAATATTGCACCATATTGCCAAGATAATTTTGACGGGCTACATACAATTGTATACTAATTTATTTGAACTACCAGGCGTTATTAATTTCGTGCAATTAAGGAAAGATTTAATTTGTTCGCAGAGAATTTAATTAGAAATTTAACATGTGATGAGAAGATCCTCAACAATATTTACAGCATAAAATTCCGAATAATAAAGGCATATGACTACGTTTATGTTTTAATACGAGTAGGTATATTTATTTTTGTTTGCGGTTATATTTTTAATGACATGGTAAAACGTGACCTTGGCGTAGAACTTATTGCACTAGATCCTGAGCATTTAATAATAATAATAATAATAATAACACATTTATTATTAACAATATTTTACAATAGGTAGTAATTTTTTTTTAACATGATTTATTTATAGTAAATAAATTGGTATTTATAGTAAATAAAAAGGTTCAGAAATCTGAGAGTAATAAATACTGTTCTAGCACCTATACCCACTAATATAAACTACCTTTTTCATAATGGCAGAAAAAAAACAGTCGAGAGGAAATGGAAATAGTGAAAAATAGGAAAGAAGAAATAAATAAAAGAAGAAAATAAATATATAAAGTTATTTTCAATGAGATAAAAGTAAGATCATTGGCTTTGCAGGATCTGTGTCTTTGACCACCAGGTTCAGGAGTGGGTGGAGGTAAGTAAAGGACCACCCAACCGGGGCTGGATCCGTAGCCAGCAGGGACTGTTACCCGTAACTTCCACAAAGGACCCAGGACCCAGAAAGCAAGGCTAAACTGCTCAGTGCTCTGTCATTTCTGCCAGGTCAAGCCATGTCGAAATGTCCCCACAGTTGAAATAGACTCCGACATCGAAGAATATACATCGACCAATCTTTAGCTCAGGAGAAAATGTTATCTCAACAAGAGTTGTCTCAACAAGGCAATCGAGATCCTCAATAAAATGTAATTTTTTTTTAACATTTTCATTATTTTCGGTAATATTATAAATATCAATAGTTATAACGTTTCACCTGCATTATTTATTCGCCTAACGCGCACAATTTTACGTCACAGGTTGGTATTTGGGTTAGGCCTATATATATTTCAAATTATTATATTTTCCCAGTATTTGCTTTTTTAGTGATTGCAAGAGAACTAACTACACTGCTGGCCAATAGGTTGGAATAATTCAAAATTTTAATGCAATTTTGGATATATCTTCTGAATAATATGGAATATCAGAATATGGTATTCAGGACGCTTTTGTAAATTTCGTTAGTAATAAATGGCTTGAATATCATGTTTCTATCGAGCTCAAAAAAGGAATATACGGGAATATAAACTAAACCCCTACACAAAATCAAAATTTCATTCATACCAAGAATTTAGAAAATTATACCAGTGTAGTCTATTTACTAGGGTGGCCTATAAAAAATTTGTCCGTTTTTTTATATCTAGCTTATTTTAGAATATACGGGGGTTTTATTGAAATTGGGACATTTTTTTTCAAAATGCATCTCTTAGTGTTTGAAAACATAGTAATTAATTTTTTTTTCTTATTTGTAAGTATGCTTGTATGCTTCTAATTGTCTCTAATCGTTGCTATCTAATGCGTCTAATCTCTCAGTAGCTAGAATTGTCATTTCTTATACAGGGTGCCTGAGAAAACATTTAATAAGCATGTGTCACAAAAAGTCTGCAAATTTAAATAACCCTGTATAATTAAAAGCAACAACTTAAGGTAAGTTGTCTACGAGAGTGAATCGTGTGTTTATCCTACTTATGACATGAAAATGTAGGGGCTGTGTGAAAAATTGAGGGTACTTGTACCGAAAAAAAATTAAATTTTGTATCAAATTTGATTTTAAATTAAATTTACGTATTAAAAGAATCAAGGAATATTTTTGTTTTTTTGCCACTTTGTTATCCTAATACCATAAATGTACAACTATTTATTAGCCGCGACATTGTCACAGCTCAACGCTATAGGGACAATGTTTTGGTTCCAATAGTTTTTCCCTATGGGAATGATTATGGAGAAGATGCACGACCTCATAGGGCCCATATTGTTAACCAGATTTTGGAAGAAAACCACGTGCGTAGGATGGATTGGCCTACAAAATTACCTGATCCAAATCTAAGATAACGTTTGGCCTTACTTAAAATTATGGGCAGTTTTAATGCCCAATTCACATGAAACTCTAGAGGATCTGACTCAAGCCATTGAGGAGAAATGGGAAAGCGTGCCACAAAATTACATCAATAACTAACCTAGTCTTAAGTATGCCAAGCAGATGCCGGGAAGTTTATAATAACAGAGGAGGGCCTAGTCGATACTAAACTACCTCTTCCAGCTTGCAAAGAATTATATTAATTATTATTCTAAGAAAATTAAGATCGGAAATTGCAAACCATTTTTCTCTATCTGAGAGATCAAATTGAAGAAATTTCGATAACCAAATGTAATCCGGTGGGGACTTGACTGTTGCAATACTTAGCCTACCAGTTCGTTATTTACTATTGCAGGTTATTTAAATGTTTTATATAGGGATTTACCGTGTAATTACAACGAAATATTCAATATTTGCCTAAGGTTAGTGACGATTTTAGCTTGCTGTAAGAAAAGTTATACTGCCCTAATTTCCCATTGCGGCAATTATGGGTATCCTTTGAAATTTTTTTATGTCTCATATTTCGATGTTACAAACAGTATATATGCCTAAGATTGCACAGTTTCAGCATAGATTTAATTCAAAGCTATCGATGCATAATTATGCATTTACCATCTTAATTTAAACATGTGCTAAATGAGAAGAAAAATCGGTGTAAGTATGTCGTCACTCACCGACTCCAGAACTGAAATATATTAATAACTAATAGCGCCGGCGAAAGCTTTCAACACTTTGAAAATCTACACTTTTAATTACCATTACAATTATTTTCTAATAAATTTCATTTTATTATTTTTTATATTCGACAGAACTTTATATTTTTCGTTGCAAATTTAAGTATATCGGATTAAGAAAAAAATATTGCAGACAATCAAGAGTTAAATTTAGTTCATAATACATAAATGATGAACAATTGAGGTTTTTCTAAAAAGGACAAAATTGGCAATAATAAAAAACCGTATCATTTTCCGTATAGGAATGTTTCATTTATATGGATGACCCTTTTACCACCTCGTTCCAGAGCGGCATTGCCTTCTCAAATACCCAAGTTTTCCCATAAGCAAAATGAATTGAAAATTAACGAAAATATTGAAGAAACAATTTTCTTGGATCATCCGGTGTTAGGTCCATATAAATTATAGGTCGGTTTTCTTCTCTGAACCGTTTTAAGCTTTTCAGAAAATTCTTCCATGGCTGTTAACTAAGTATATGTTTTTCCATGAACAGCTTTCTTATTATTATACGTTTCGTTTATTTTCATTTAAAAAATTTTCAGGCAAAAACTATTAGACATATTGAGCTGTGGGTGGGCCTGTCACATATTTAATAGGTATACTGAAAAATGTCCTAGAATTTTTCAGTTTTACACGTATTACGGAGCTAGCACAACTTTTTTTTGCTTGCAAAACGTAGTTTAATACTTCCCTATCGGGTCCAAATAACATACCAAAAATTCCGCTTTACATCGCGTTTTGCGTTTTATTGTAGAAGGTATACTGGTGTCGTAATTCAAGCTAATATACCCAGAGATATGCAAGGCCACTATACACAATAACCACATTTGTATGCATGTAATTGCTCGTTTCGATTCGTTCTATGTCATACATAATTGCCGCTGTAGCAACACTTATTTTGTTATTGAAAATGCCTGATTGCAGTCTAGCACCGTCAAAAAATACATCGAGATTGGAGAAAATATACCTGCAATATGTTCACTAGACATTGATTGTTATGAGTCATTGTAATAAAATATTTTACATTGAAAGGTCAAGTTGCTTTTCAGACTGACTTAATCAAGTATATATAATAAAGAATAAAAATTGCATACTGTAATAGAATTACGAATACCATAATAATAAGAATAATTAATTGATGTGTTATAATACACATATTTTCTTATTTCTTATATTTTTTTATTTGTTATACACATATTGATGTGTTATACAAGTATTTACTCAAGTCAGAAATAATACATAGGACAATATGAGTTGACTGAATGAGAATGTTGATGAGACTGAACAATGAATGATGAGAAATATGATCAGATAAATACAAGACATTAATTAAGTTTAAAATAAATAAAACATTATTGTCACATGCTTTTCTTTTGATAAGCATAAAATTAGGGAGGCAGTAAACAACAGCAATACCAACAAACAACATTATTAAAATCTGCCTCAAAGAATTCCTTATATGAGTAAAGTGCATTTCTGAGTAAAAAAATTAACAGAGGGATGTTTTATAGCAACTAAAATTGAGTTTATGTTTTGCGGAGATACATATTGATAATGATTAGTTAGGTAAAAATTTAATAAGTTGGCGCTATTGTTACTAAAGCTGTAAAAGTTTAATTTATCAGCTTGTGTCTTATGTGGCACACAGTCAAAGGCTTTTGTCAGATCTAAAAATTATGAAAATGTTAACAAGCCACCTTCAAACCCTTCATTAATAATTTTTCTTAAGGAATTTATAGCTAGTATTATTTGTAGAGTTTTTAGATCTAAAAGCAAATTGGTGCCAGTCAATTAAATTATATTTCTCCAAGTGGCTAGTAATTTGGTTCTTTAATATGATTTACATAACTTTGGCTAAAAAAGTATAACGACAATGGGATGAAAATTTGAAGAATTATCCTAGAGTCCTTTTTATAAATTGGTATGACTTTTGAAATTTTAAAACATCTGGAAAAATATGAATGTTGTAGTAATGTTGTAAATATTAATGTTGTAATATATTAATGTTGTACCTGTGAAATTTATAATCTTTTTAACTGTGAACTATTGGAAACATTTTTTGTGTCCTGAAAATTACCTATTTTGATAACATGGTCTGTTGCATATATAAATATTTTCCTCTTAAATCCTTTTAGTTCTGGTAGTTTCAGAAGCTGATACTAGATACATACTGAGATCCGAGGACGATAAAAAATTGTTAACATTGTAAAATCTTTTACCAAAAGAAAAACAAAACCAACCTCAAAAAAAATTTATTCTAAAAAACTGCCCTAAAAAGAAAAAAAAATTACGTTATTCATTCTTACATAGAATACAATCATTAGGCCAATAATATACAATTATTGTTATATTTGGAGTCGGTGCCAGCCAAGGTTATCTAACGTGTTCACTTACAATTGAACACAACTGCCAACGTCACACCACAGTTAGAAATAAACCTAAATTAAAACTTCTAGTCGAATACAGTTAGAGATGTATACCTACGCTACTTCGTTATCCTTTTTTACACCTTGGCTAGCACCCACTCCAAAAATGACAATAATTGTATATTATTGGCCTAAAAAATTGATTATATTCTAAGTATGAATGAATAACGTAATTATTATGTTTCACTTGTTAGTGCAGTTTTTTAGAATGGGTTTTTTAGAGTAGGTTTTGTTTTTTGTTTAATTTAATAAATAATTTATTAATAAATTGTTTTTGACATTTCTCGAATAGGATTCGCAATTCTTTGACATTTTGAAACGTCAGTCTATGACATTTAATCATGTTTAATCAACGGTTGCAAATTATTCAACTTTTATTCAAGTTCACGTTCTATCGCGACTTCGTTGGGTGCGCTTACGCCAATTTTCGGTCGACGAAACCGTCCAAAAAGACGGACTATTGAACGTTTGTTGCAAAAATTCGAAGAAAGTTATGCATTGCATAATGTCCCAGTGCCTGTGCGGCGACGTAATACTTGAAGTGAAGAATATATCGTGGTCATTCGAGAGGGTGTGCGTGAGCAGTCAAGGATGTCGAATCCACGCCGATCACAGGCGTTGACAATCAGTGTGACCACTTTGTGGTGAATTTTGTGAAGGATTTGGGTCTCCGCCCATATAAGATTGCGTTGACCCAAGAACTGAAGCCAACCGACCATTTTAAGGGTCGCATAATCGATAATTGGGCTCTGGACCAGATGCAAGCTGACGACGACTTTCACAAGAAAATAATCTTTTTGAATGAAGCTCACTTCTGGCTCGATGATTTTGTCAACAAGTACAATTGTCGCATTTGGATGAGTGAATAACCTGAAGTGAAGCGACAACTTTTTCCAAAAAAATTAACTGTTTGGTGCGGTTTTCATGCTGGCGGCGTCGTCGGCCCATTTTTCTTTTTTGATGAAAACGGCGCGCCAGCAACTGTAAACGACGATCGCTACAGGGTCATGATATCGAGGTATTTTTGGAACCAGCTCTACACTATGAACTTTGATGATATGTGGTTCCAACAGCGACACAATCGAGTTATTAAAGACTAAGTCGGCGAGCGAGTTATTTTACGCAACGGTGCTTGCGAACGGCCGCCTCGTTCGTGCGATTTAACCCCTTTAGACTTTTTTCTTTGGGGTTAAATCGTTAAATCGCTTGGTCTATGCCAACAAGTCAGCAACGTTAGAAGAGCTGAAGGCCAACATCGAAAGCCAAATTTCTAGTGTTTCGGCCGATTTGTGCACTTTCGAGTCAAGGAAAATTGGGACCAGCGTATTCACTCGTACCAGCGTTTCCGCGGCGGACATTTGAATAATGTCGTATTCCATAAATAATGGCAACGATTGTACTTTGATTTGAAATGAAAATCATTTCCATAACTAACCCACAAGCCTTTAAATTAAACAAAAAACAAAATGCGTCGTTCATATATATATATATATATATATATATATATATATATATATATATATATATATATATATATATATATATATATATATATATATATATATATATATATATATATATATATATATATATATATATATATATATATATATATATATATATATATATATATATATATATATATATATATATATATATATATATATATATATATATATATATATATATATATATATATATATATATATATATATATATATATATATATATATATATATATATATATATATATCTATATATATATATTTAGATATATATATATATATATATATATATATATATATATATATATATATATATATATATATATATATATATATATATATATATATATATATATATATATATATATATATATATATATATATATATTCTGTCCGTGTGTTGTCATTGAACTCCACCTTAACGGCTGAACTGATTTTGATGATGATTAAGTTGATTCGTGACTGGTTTTCAGCTGCACACTTTGATCCGATAGAAAATATTTTTTTAATTAGTTTAAATATCTATAAAAATCTATAAGCAGGGTTGTGACCGGCTCATTCGCCATTTGTTGGTCTGGTGATTTTCCAGGTATATATGCCGAATCTAAGGTAAGGTCCAATCGCAATAAAACTAAAACGGCACCCACTTGAAAATACCTCCTTTCCTACAAAAAATTAGTCATCAAAATCAATACATTATTGGCAGAATAATCGTCTAACAAACATGCAGTCGAATTGAGAACTTCCTAATTTTTTGAGGTCAGTTTAAAATCATTTACAGAATAAATACGTTTTAATAATGGCGAACAATATGACCTCAAAATTATAATAAATGGTTAATAAATAAACTATCATCAATTAGATGCCCTGTTCAATGACAATTAATGGTAAACTTAACACTTTCCTAAAATTATTCTGGAATTATTATGTTGGAATTTCTAATAATCATTCCAACAGTCATCTAATCTATCTTTTAGAGATATATTAGTAGAGAATGGGGTTCAAAGAGGGTCAAAGTTACAGCGAATCAGCAGACTGTAAAATTTTGTAATTGATTTAAAACTGTCGCGAATTATAAGCGTCTGAGCATTGGTACGGTAAAACGGATATGAACGAATGACAAGATCAAAATGATTTGACTTGATGTAAATATAGACGGGACAAAAGTATTTGGCGCTGCTGGCAGCGATATTCTGTTTCAAAATCTACCGGCATATGATTGAAAATCGATATGTTTGTTAGTGCACGTTAAACTGAAATACTATTTGATACTCGCTCCAGTGGCAACATTGACAGTATAAGAGATATTGGAGAAGAATCAGCTCGGTTAATATTTTCCCAGTTTTACTAGTTTTATTCTAGACATATTATACTAGTAGATATTTTTCTGAAAATGGTACTGATTTGCTCGTGTTATATTTGTTAATGTGAATGTAATCCCCGTATTTATAATTGTATGTATTTGAGTTAATATGGAATTTGTCAATATGTTGATGTGCAAAGTAAAATATATAGATTCTGGTCATATAGGTTCTCTACTATATTCTCTGAAAATGCCAATACCAATTATTACTGTTTTGTTATTACTACAAGGGTTTTGTGAGAATTGCAGAGAGAGCAATAAATCTAACATCTGCCATTTTTAGAAGAGAATGCATAGAAAAAGTAAAAATGTTTTATTAAATAGTTTAATTCTTTTAATAAAAAAATTCTAAAAAAACAGAATTCCCAAATTAACCCAGAGTTGATCCAGTCAAGAAATTAGAGACAATCAGAAATTCGGTATATCAGTTTGTATTAATCCTTAAAATACCACTAAACCCCACCGGTAATCTGCAGTGCCTGTCATCCGACAACCCCCGAAAGGGGTGAAAACAACCTTTTTTTTTGGCAATATCCCAAAAACAAAACTATACCGGGTGCCTACGATATTACCAGCCAGCCTATAACGTCCTTGTAAAAAAATATATCGATTTAAAATTTTGGGTAAATAGATCTTTTGTTTTACACAGCCCTCCTGAATCAAAGTTCTGTTTGAACATAATTTTTGTATTGTTTAGCCTTTGTGACGGTGCAGGTAAACATTCAGGGGACAGCAGAAACAAAAAAATATCCAGAGAGGTTAGTAGAATATAAATTTAATGTTCAATACAGGGTGTTTCATTAAAAATATCGAAGTAATTGAAATCACTTTTCGTAGTACTTGGAAATGAAATTTTTATGACTTTATCAAATTTTACTCCCCAAAAAACTTAAATAACCGTAACAGACGTTCCTACATTCATTTGTTTTATATGAAAATGACGTAACTTATCATTGATATATCATTTTCAACCGCCATTTTTTCGAGAAATGTCAAAGATAGATATAGGGTATGCTACATGTTTTGGACCTAATTTCTGGGCAATCTCAATTTCTAATAACGTATAGGGTGTTCCATTAAAAATAACAAATTTTATACTGTATTTTACACCAAAACACATTAAAACTATTATAATATATAAAAAAATGTTTTTGTGTAGTAAGTACCGAGCTCCTAGTTGCTACTTACTACAAAAAATACATATTTAGTTGTATTAGAGATAGTAAGTTGCTTTTTCTATCTTAAATAAACTAAAATGTTTACCGGCTACGTTTATGTAATTTACGTTATGTAATTTCCAGTACCACGCACGCGACCGCTGCATCGAAAGGCGCCTCCCCTCTCCCCCCCAACATCGACTTAATATCACATATGCTGCCTGCCGCGTGAGGTCACGAAGCTGCGTGTAACAGCTTGTTATCCAATGTAATTTGTCTGCATTTTTAGATGTCTTCATCCGATTGTAAATCCTCAACTGCCCTATTAGAACACTATAGACGATGCGGCTACGCTTTGACGAGATCAAAGTCGGCTCGCGCCGCTCATCAAACACATCGGGTTTCCCTTTGACGATGCGGCATTTTTTCATTCTCAAATATGCCTGTTACAGACTATACTTATGCCAAGGCACACGTTAGGCTGATTGTACGACATGAGCATGCATTTTTGCAACCACCTAATGAAGAGTTCCTAAAAATTTGTTCAAGAATCCATTGGGGAATTCTTGCGGTATATGTCCTAAATATTGTTAATATTAAAATAAATCCTCTTAATTCGTAATAGAAATTCCACAGATATTTAACAACATTATTTTGTTACATTTACCTATTAATACAAAATACTAACGTTCTGCTAATACAAAATAGTGTACGAAATTAGAAATATAGTATGCTCCACTGGTATGCTTTTCATTTCTAAGATATTGACGTTTTAAATATACCTATGTACCGAACTATCCATATACATTGTTAGGTATGTATATTTAATGTCAAAATCCAATAAGTAATGAATATTTTATGGCAATAAATAATATTGGCAATAAATAGTATTTTTACAAAATACCCAGTATTGAAAATATCATAACTCCGCCACTGGTAAAGCAAAATATAAATGCTCAGCGTGGTTTTATAAGAAATTTCATGGTCTTTAATTTTTTTCTATCTTCATATTTTTTCGTATAGATATACCTTTGTTTTTAGAATATTGCCAAAAAACTTTTAAAAAACGTCCGTTTTCACCCTTTTCGGGGGTTGTTTAAGGGTGGCAGGAAATGCCGATTACCGGTGAGGTTTGGTGGTATTTTAAGCACCCCAATACAAACTTATATACCAAAATTCAGCTTTTCTCTAATTTATCCATGGTTTCCTATATAAAACTTCGATCGACCCTAGGCTAAATATTAGAATTCTCATCCGACAATACTAGTTCTTACAAAACATACATTGCTTCACAATACATCCCACATCTTTCGGAAAACATTTCAAACATTTTAAAAGCATACGATTTTCATCTAACCAATGAAATTACTTGGTTAGTTAGTTAGTTAGTTAGATGGTGTTCGTAGACTCTATGGTTTCTGCGCCTGTTAGTTTGTCCAATGTAAGTCTGGGAACAGTCTGAGCATAATATTTTATATACACCATGAGAATCATTGCGAACTGGATCTTTTGATTAGGTTGGCAATTGTCTGTTGAGATGTAAAAATGATGCTCGTGTTGTTGGTTCTGTGGCGTCTAGAGATTTTATCTGTAAAACCTTTTTCATGTAGGATGGGAAGTGTCTGTTGGTCGGTAAGATGGGTAGGTTTCGTTTGGGGAGGATTTTGGACTTTGTTTATGCATCGGGTTATATGTGTTTTGTCGTAACCATTTTATATAAGTGATTGTTCTAATGTATGTAATTCGTTTTGTCTATTGTGACTGTCAGTCTAACAAATTTTGTAGGCTTTAAAATACGATTTAGAATTAGATAATTATATATTTGACACACAAATACGTAAGTGTGAACAGTAATTTGACCCGGAGTGTAGTAATAGATAGTACCGATATGTAGGTACCATAAATACTAGTATTCCTTCGTCATTATCATAATTTAAATTCAATACAACAAACGATTACCCAACAATTTAGCAACAACGAAACGTAACTGAGCTATTATAATATAGGTACCTAGGTACATAATATTTGGTTACTGACCGCTGATACATACATGACTCCAAATTCAGAAAATATTTTTACTGGTGAAATATTTGAAATTTTTTATTACAAAATATGAAGATACTAAGCATGATAATATAATAAGACAAAAAAATTATCAGTAAAAAATTTAAAATATTTCTGAACTTATTGAAGATACACATACATTTGGGTCAAAATTGCCCCCACTTCGTCATCCGACCAAGGCTTAACCTTTTAACTAATTAATTAATTTTAGATGACAACTGCTCTCCATTCATATGTCAACTGGTTAATTGTCAACACACCTAAGAAGCAAATAATCTTTCTATTATACCCAAATATCATTCGATATTTGGGTATATTCGCATGAAGGGTTATGATGATTTTTTTTACCTAATTATCGTCCCAGTGTTATCCTATCCATCCTCAGTAAATTATTAATTGATAGTTATATATTAATAAAATTATAGGTGCGATTTTTTATCATGTTAATATAATTAGACAATTTCAACAATTTAAACGTTCCATTACTTAGGAGAATCAAGCATGAAAAGGTGCGGACCCATTTTAACAAATAAAGTAGAATTAAAGATGATCAATAAATGATTAGAGTTAAGTGATAAAAATTCTGTAATACTTAAAGATAGAATAATAGAGAATAGAAGAATAACTGAAGCTAAGGATTGAACAATATAAATAATTTCTAATCAGGGGAATTATTGATAATAAATTAATTTCTAGTCCTCTCCATATTCTCAATCAAGTAGAAGTATGAAGAAATTGAAATCAAGGATCCAAAGATTAGTGAATTAAAGAATATGATTTTAAAAATTATTATGAAAAAAAGGACTAAGACAAGAAAAAAGGACTATATTCATGGGGTGTGAACGCAGTAGCTTATTTAGCTGATCTTCTTATATTTTAGTATATGATGTATTTGTAATGATGTACTTTAGAAAAGTTTACTTCTATTAAATATAAAGTAGAGTAAAGCAGATGTAAAGTAAGGGGGGTGAATCACATTTTTAAACAAAAGACCCTCGGTGTTGACAAAGTCGGGTTTCATAAAATATCTCCGATAACTTAGAGAGTACTCTCGCAGCAAATTCTATTGTAACTTTGAATTTAAACAAAATTCACTATTTGACGGAAGCGCCTCATTAAGGTACGAAAATGTATTGCGTAGTAGACTAATTTTGTCGCCGACAAGTGGCAAAGGATACTTAAGTTTTACATTTTTCAATACAGATACTTGAGTCCTAATCCTAATAAAGTCCTTGAATCCTAATCCTAATCCTAATAAAGATAACCATGAATTCAAAAACCATGTTGTAAAAAGTTACAGGGGCACAAAAGTGTGCCAAAAATATATTTTTTTAAATTTTGACCGTTATTTTTTCACAAAAATCGATTTTGCGAAATAAACAAATTCATAAATAAATTTTTGATATAAAAAACAAAACCAATTTGACACGAAGTTGAATTAAAAGGTTTATGATGTTTCAATATATAAAAAAATTAGTGTTTTTCGCAATTGTTCAATTTACACTCATTGTTTCAACTTGGAAATTTGTTTTGTAGTTCTATGGAATGTCTGTTATATTACAGACTCGATAATCCGTATATAATGTAATCGAATAGACTTTATCATATGATATTTATTAATCCGTAATTATAAGGTTGCAAATAATCCATATATTTAAAACAATGAAGCACCCCATAATCCAATTATTCGTTTCGCCGAGTACTATCTAGTCTGAATTAATATTGCGTCAGCATTTATTGTTTATTTGCATTACTTTGCAAGTTTCAATGTTAACAAAATATGTGAATTATAACAAAAAAATGAGACATGATGATATAATATTTGCTATGGGCTGAGGAAAACGCGGTCTCCATTTTTCAATTAAATTTTTACATTTTGAGAAATTTGCGGTAACAAAATTACCAAATGAGTCGGCAGAATACGAAACAGACAAAAATTACGGATTTTTTGAGGCTACAAACAAATTATGTAAGATGAGTTACTTTTTACTTATTCTTTTTTAACGTTATTTTTCCCGTAGCCATACAAAATATGTTGATTTGACATTTCTATTGATTTATATCAATGAATTTTGTTATATATTAAGTACGTCAATTCTGAAGGGTTTTTTATCTGTAAAGATGTCTTTAAATAAATAATTGGTGCACACTGTTTTACGTGTAATACCGGTAGCACAGCATTGGCTTGTATGCATTCAGAAGTCGACGCGCTTGTTGGGCCACTTTCATCTCTACTTGGAGAAATGAAAGAATAGTACTGGATTTATGCAGGGTGGACCAAATGAATGAGTCTATATCGCGAAAAAATGTTAAAATCAAGAAGAGAAAAAGGACATTTGCGAATTGAGCTGTATAAAAAGACGCAATATTTGAAAAAACGCTTGAATATGGGTCTCCTCAATAGCCCATTGAACGCAATAATCCCAAAAAAGTAAAACATGTTTTTAATTTTGGGACAATTACAGGCACAGTGATTTGAATATTGGCAAAAATGTTATTTTTTTAATTATTTTCGAAGTTTAATATTACCGTACACCCTGTATAATTGATTTTTACGAAATCCCTGCAGAAATAATCGGAAGATTTCTGCGAATCCAGTGATGTCATAAAAAGCCATTTTCTCCAGATTAAGTTTTTGAAATTCTAAAAAAATACGAAAAAATGTCAATCCCTATAAATCGTTCTTTAACTCCTTTACAAAAATTAAAATTGAAAATCGCCAATACAGCCAGCCCTAGGCTAAACTTTTATGAGGAATTCAATGAAATAAAGATTTTGAAAGATTAAAACATACCGGGTCATAGAAAAAAGATTAGGTATTTTCTCATATGCTGCAAACCGATTGTTACCATTTTTAAAGTTACAATAGTTTAAAAATGGACAATAATTTTGCATTAGCCGAACCTATTGACGGGGAGTTTACTATGAAAAAAGTGAAAGTAAAAGAAAAATTGTTGTTTTTTAATATTTGTTTAATAATAATTGAATCTTATGATGGACAAAAATTTTTTCCAAATAATCACAACATATTCCAAAGTAATTAAAGAAGGTTCCGCGTTATTGGCTGCAAATTCCTTATTGAAGGTTTAGCTACCGGACTCATATATGTATAAATCGTATATGGGTAACAATTGTAACAATCTTGTGTAAATCCGTATCAAAAATAATTCTTTCATTTATGACGAAAGATACACAAGAACGTTTCCTTATTTATATATCCACTTAGCGACATCGACTTACCTGGTACTGGATCTGCATCTTGATCCGTTGACGGTCACTAAGAAAGTAGTTTACAAGTGAAAGTTAACTGCTTTGTTCAACTCGGTAACACTCAGGGCCTTTAATATACTTCACTGCTGGCCGGCGCGTACTGACAGATTTAATATATCTCTTGAGTTTTGTTTCAATCAGGTGATAAGTAGTAAGTGACCACCACCCGAAATGTTCCCGATTCCAGGGGTTTTCCAGGAATGGCGCCTCTTGTTGGGTAATAGTTGATGTAATCAGTCAGATGTTCTAGTGTAGTTATTTATTCAATCAATAATTTGATATTAGACACCTTTGAGTACTTTCAGTTCTTTTGTTTTATTTTATTTTACGTCTCCACCGAACACAATGTTCCAATTACAGATAGGTGATCAATACTTGAGCAAAACAGAAGAAGCAGAATATTTATTTAAATAGGTAATTCTAATTATATAAACAATAAACATGGTATATAAATTATAGCGAAGCAAAACAAAAAATATTGTAATAATAGTTTATTCCTAAAATAAATTGCTTTACAACCCATGAAATAATAAAAAAAGAGTACAAAAATAGCACAAAAAGGTATACAAAATATAAACAACTTGTGGCAGATATACTTACACCATAAAAAAAGAACAATTAACAATCAACTTAAACAAACTTATAGCTTAGAAATAAATTAAGTGGGAGAGAAACGAGGGATTTAGACAATTTAAAAATAAGTATTAAATATCTAAAGCTGGATATCTACTTTAATATACAGCGTGATAAGTTAAGGCTACGGAGCGGCTACATTTTTAACTTCATCGGCAAAGGGCGCATTTGGTATACCGTTTCGGTATATCGTCAATTTCTACGAATATCTATTATGCAATGTAGGTCGAAAATACACTTTTTATTGGAATGTGTCAAAAAATGGCGTTTCTCGGTTAGAAAACAATGAAGGAGATAACACTAAGGCACCAAATGGGAGCCACGTAATTTTTGATATATCGTAAAAATTGTTATAAATTTTGCATTTTAAAATAAGAAAAGTGTAAATCAAGTTTAGATATTAACCAGCTCTAAATACAAACTATTGCTAGTAATATTTTATATATTTTTCATCGTACACAATTGTGTACTGGTTGAAAAACATCATCATCAAGAAAAGCTCACATAATACAAAGTACCAGAGTTTCAGAGAAATTCTCACATAATTCGAAGGAGAAGTAATTGCTGTCCTATTGATAGTATTATTTATCAGCTGTTTTGCATCCAGAACGAGATTGCAGGAGTTGGACGAGAAGTACGAAATGCCGAATCAAATCGCAACAGTTCAACAAGTTTAGTGTCTGTTAGTTCGAAAGTGTCAGTCACCAAAGGTTTTAAATTATTAACATAATGAGACTAAGGTAATAACCTACATGCTTTATTGAAATTTTTTCCCGTTACAAATTTGCACAATATTTATAATTTGTTCGTCCAGGATTCTTGATATCCCATGTGAATCTATAGTTTCTAATTTATTTAGTTGAGGTAATTTTTTAGAAGTTTTAGTTAGAAGTGTTATTGTAAAATATGAATATAATCACATGATTTTATAATAAATATCATTATCACTTTAAAATTGGATGCAATCTTTTCTTCCAAGCAAATTAATGAGATTTTTCCACAGATATTGTACATACACTTATATAATAATATAATATACACTTTCTACGAGATATCGCAGCATCAAAAAATAAACAAAACTCTGCAGTTAATTTGTGTCTACACCTCTTTTTCGATTTCGATGACTTTATTGATGATGATATTGTATGAGCCTCTTTATTCAAAAATGTGAATGTTCTATTGTTTTTTAAAGAAAATTTTTTTATTCATGACAGGTTGTAATAATTGTGACGTGTTTTTTCCATTAAATTTTGTCACACCCTGTGGGTTACACCAACAAGTTAGAATTAATCGTAATAAATCGTACTCTAGCCTTATCTTTTCTTAACATTTCTTAATTCAGTTTATTATCTTCATTACTACTAGAAATACACACAATTTTCAATTATAATTTTATTTTTTAATTTTAATTTTAGTATTAAGGATTATTAATATCTATGTATGTATGTATATGGGTCTTAGTAAAGATTTGACAATAATACATCATCCTTTACTTATTCCATTGCTCTTTAAATTACATAAGTCGTAAACCCGTATGTACCGGGTAAGTCTCTTAAGATTGACACCCCCCTTATCTCACTTATACTTTGCCGATTTATTTGCCGTATATTTTTAGACCAAAATAATTTCCTTAATTTTCTGAATCCAAAAATGTGTAATTGTTATATAATCACTTTACCTGTTCGTGAGATATTACTAAAAACTTATCACATTACGGGTGTCAATTATAAAATAAGAACATCAAGATACCTCTGGAAACAATGCATATTTGCATTGTTTATTTGTTGACAGATGTCATCCAGTTTTTTGTGAGATAGTAGTTCACTCTCTTAGATATTAGCGTAAAAAATACGTAGTGTTCGTAAAGAAGCAAGTTATTTTGAAAATTGTATATTTATTGGAAGAGCGAAAAGAGTTACTTGAAATTTATATTCAGTGCAACAAGAATAAGTCTCTTGCTCAGAGGGAGTATGTTAGGTTATTTCGAGAAAGGCTACCTCCTTCCAAAAATAGTTTTAAAAACATTTATGCAAAGTTTAGGAATACCGAATCTCTGAGAGACAAGAAAAGGGAAAGGCGAAGAACAAAAACAGGAGAAGACACAGAACTCAACGCGTTATTATGTTTTGCTGAAAATCCATCCAAATCATCCTATGCCGCAGCAATAGAATTGGACATATCACAAAGAAGTGTGATAAAAATATTACATCGCCATAATTTTAAACCATATAGTATTTTGCCCGTTCAATATTTAGACGACAACAACCTTCAAGACAGGGAAAAAACAAGGATACCAAACTGTAAATGTGTGGTGTAGCATCCACAAGGATGCTATTGTAGGTCCTGTATTTATAAATGGGCCCTTAAATGCACAACGTTATGTGGATATTCTTCAACATCCGGTTGAAAATTATTTAGATAATATTAATTTAGTGGACAACAGATCTGTTATTTGGCAGCAGGATGGAGCACCACCACACTCTGCAAGAAACGTCACCGAATACCTAAACAGAAAATATCCTATTTGGATAGGAAGGCAAGGTGTTATACATTGGCCCGCTAAAAGTCCGGACTTAACACCTATGGATTTTTTTCTCTGGGGGTACGATAAAACAAGATATATACGAAACTCGGGTTTTTAATAATATGCATGAGTTAAAAGAATGCATACGTGTAAAAATTGGGGAATTAAACCAAAATGCTGATATATTTCAAAGGGTGAGAAGCAATTTTATAAAGCGATGCCAAATGTGTATTCAGAATGGTGGTGGTTACGTGGAAAATGTTTAATTACGTTACGTGTAAATAAATAAAATTGTGTTACTCTATTGTGTTACTGTATTAATATTGACTTTTATTTGTTTTTATTAGGCTCATGTTGTTTATTGTTTTTACTCGTTACTGTTATTGTCACCTATATATTATTTATTTATTATCTCAATAAATGGCATTGTTTCCAGAGGTATCTTGATATGTTTTATAATTGACACCCGTAATGTGATAAGTTTTTAGTAATATCTCACGAACAGGTGGAGTGATTATATAACAATTAGATATTTTTTTATTCAGAAAATTAAGGACATTATTTTGGTGTAAAAATATACGGGGTGTTCCATTTAAAAAAAATATGTTTTATTTTCCACCCTGTATATCTTACGAGATTTTTAATATCTGTGCTCAGATTATAAAAATTCCTCAAAAGCCGCGTCCACTCCTTTTTTGAATGAGTTAAATCGGCAAAGGATAAGTGAGATAAGGGGGGTGTCAATCTTACGTTACGTTACGTTACTTTATGCTTTGTGTTACGTAACGTAACGTAACGTAACGTAACGTAACACAAATCATCTGGCACTTGTCATATCTGTGAATGAGGGCGGAGACTTTAATACGTTTATTGTATCGGAATGAACACAAAATA
>CAXKVY010004820.1:0-72272 GCA_964058915.1 Tetropium fuscum | reverse complement strand
ATCCCGTATTCTGCAAATTTTACAGTGTAGTAGACTCGTTAAAATGAAGCCGCTAGCACCATTTTTACTACTGTTGTAATAACTTTCCAAAAAGGACGGTATACTGGGGACTAAAAGTTTATAATTTAAATATGATCGTTAAACTTTAAATAATTATCATTAACAAACAATTCCAAATAAATATAATTTTAATAAATATCAGAACTATAACTATAACTTAATCGGCGGTAAAGGTTATCGCTAACTATTTATCTAACTAGTTGGGAAAAGTACTATTTTGTGTAACGAGCAGATTGCTGCGGAACGAGCGCTAGCGTGTTCCGCAAAAGGATGCGAGTTACACAAAATAGTGTTTCCCAACGTATTTCATACAAGATTTTTTCTAATTTTCATCAATTTTATATTTTATGAGAAGAAAACTATGAATTTCATATGTTTAAAAACAATCCAGTAGGTTGTAACGGTGTGACAGCTCGTCACTTTCATAGCTTGTCAGGTCTAAATAACCTACTATGTAATGAACTTTGCACAACCAGTTGCGTAATATTTTACTTTTCGTAACTGATTGTGAAAAGTAAGACGTTTCCTAACGTCAAAGAGTTTTGAAAAGTCTCACTTTACATGTCAAAATTAGAAAAATGCATTTATTTCAAAATTATACGCATATTATTATGATTATATTTATGAATTATAAGATTGAATACTTTCTATAACTGATAGAAAATTTAATTTTAAAAACTTGTATGTGTGTTAATGAATTCAAAACTATTTACTAACTATTTCCAGTTAACCGCAATAAAACAATTGCAGATAATGAACCTGCGCGTGCAAGAAGCTGGAAACAATGTTAAATTACCTTAATCCGCGCCGTGAATTTTAACTTTTAATGTGTTAATAAAATGATAAATGGTAGTGCAATAAAAACATAATAAACAAAATTTATTTTAAAAAACATTAATTAGCTACGATGTTACTTACCCCACAATTAGATTAATGCCTCTATATCCTATTTATATCCACAACTATTTAATTTATTCTTAACACACCGAGATGGTAATCTCCTATTTTAAAAACATTTTTGTCCACAAATATCATACACACGATGTTATGCACACAGAACTCGTGTTGTTACTAACATTCTACGTAATAGTTTTTAATGTCATATATAGCTGTATAGAGAAAATATGTATTCTATGTTTATCTATTTTTAAGTATATAGGAATTAAAATTATTATCTACACTATTTCATCTAATTAAGTTTAGTTTTACATCAGTCAAAAAATAGAAACATGTAAAACTACACCGTACTTTGTTCCACTCAATACAAATTAATATAATCCATAGTATACAGGTCATTCCGGTTGAATTGCACAGCAGTAGCGCTCAAATTCGGATCCCAAATATCACTGCTTCGTAACTTTTCTTAGCGACCTTAGTATTTCAAAGAAATAAGAGAACTAACTGAATCATTATTATATACACATTTTATTTATCGCCACTAAGTGAGAGTAGTATATATAGCAATACTAGCATAGTAAGAGGGTTTATTGGCTGACAGAAGGATATGACTGGCGAGTCGTAGACGAGCTTATCACCTTCTGGAACCAGTAAAAAGCGATACCGTGCGTATATTGTTATATATTTTATTTGTTAATCATTTGTAAATATATCAAAGATATTCAATTAAATATTCGCTTACAAAAAAATCTTCACTAATTTGTCGCAAGCTTTGATGGTTCAATTTCAACTATTTCATGGCTCAAATTTTGTGTTACCGGAAATGACAGTAGTTGTACTATGATTTTTATCATATATGATTCTAATAAAACAAAATTCTCTAATGTAAATATTACTTGTAAAATTAATTAATTGAACAGTTAACCTGTAAACATTTTACAAGCTAGTACCTTGTAACATTAAACTTTCTTGATTAATACGATTGATAAATTGACGTTTACAAATGAGTGACAGATTATTATAATTAATAATAATTGTAACAGAGTATTGTAATTGTCGTAAAAATCCGAATCACACCCAATAAATATTTTCTTGTCGAATCATGTTTGTTGTTGTCATTTACGTCGTACCTGGTCTGTCGCAAATCGCTCAATCCACTCAATCTTTGGAATGAAATTTTGTATACATATTACTTGACTTATATCTGAAAGGCTAAAAAGAACTGAATGTATTTTGAATATAGAGTGATTTGAAATATATTTTTTAGTGTTGTTGATTTTGTAAATAGTTGGTTACTATGGTGAAGCTTACAGATGCGGAAAGACAAGCATTGTAAATTATTTTAATACTGGGTGGTCTTTAACCAACATTTTCCAAGTTAGCAAAAGTTGAATATTTAAATTGAAAAGCAAATGGTTGCAAGGTGCGGATTTAGCATACCATCATGGGGGAGGAGCTGCAAGCAATTTGATTCAAGATGAAGCAATGATAAATTGGTTAGGAAGGAACCCACTTGATACGGCTGCAACAGCTCGACGCCGAATTAAACAGAGCGATATAAGTAATTATGCAGCAGGCTGATAAGCGCAGCGTGTCCAGGAGTCTGCTGGCATATGGACGGAAGGTTAAATGACGAACATTATAGACATTTGCTTAGAAACATTATGTTGCCCTATGTTATATATGTTCATTATGTTGTGAATTATTATGTTAATTGGTGCAGGAATTGTATCCAGACAATTTTATCTTCGAACAGGACAATTGCCCAATTCACAACTGCAGATTAGTGCGGGACTGGTTCTTAGACAAAAACAGTCAAGTTTTGCCTTCGCCATCCAGAAGTCCTGATCTCAATTCAATTGGAAACGTTTGGGGATGATTGATCAAGGAAATTAATATCAGAAATTTTCACCCACAAAACAAGGAAGAACTTTTATTGGCCGTTGAGAACGCTTGGAAAAATGTAGATGCAGATTCATGTAAAGCAAGACGGTGTAACAATACACACTTTCCATAGCACAAGAAAATTTTTAAATGAATATTGCCCTGATTTCATTGATTAGGGATGTGGCCATCCAACAGCCCCGAATTAAATCCGGGTGACTATTCCGCATGGGGAAATATTGAGAAAATTCTGTATGGCGGGCAAAGCAGTTGACCACGATCGCAGAGTTTAAGGAAAAGTTACTGTTTATTTGGGACAACTTTGCCTGGAAAATAATAAATGGCGCTAGCAATTTATTGGGGGTGGATTGGGGTTTGGTAGTGGTTGGTAGTATATGTATAGGAAGGTTTTGATATGGTTTGTGTTTGTTAGGTACGTTGGGATTGTGTATTATGTTTGTGGTGTCTTGGGTCAGCTTGGAATTGCAAATGGCCGACATGCGGAATTTTTGCGACATATCTTGTATGTGATTCTTTATTGGTGAAATTTTGCTAATGTTATGTAGTATTTCTATTCCGATATACCTATCGGAGTTCTTGCACAGCCTGAGGATTTTGTTTTCAATCCTATGTAGCTTTTTATAGTCTGTGTCCCGTATGCTGCACCATACCGGAGCACCTACTTATTTCTTACCTACGGCCCGCGACCTGATTAAGTCCCGAAATTACGCCCTCAGCTAAGCAAAGGTTGCCCATATCTGGTTTAAACTTTAAACTAAAGATTTGAACTATATTTTTTATACGTATACGTTCTTAATATAAAAAATATTTGTATTTAAATAGCTTATATTAAAGTCACCAACAATCACACACTTTTGATTTGATAGGAAGTTATCTTCACACCATTCCTCCAACACATTTAAAAAGGTAGCACGACTTGCATTAGGTGAGTGGTAAACCCCAGCAATGAGCCATTTAATAACATCGAAGTTGATATTAAATTTATGAAGTAAGTGGCACCAATTTTTTACTGTAAAACCATTGAATTTTACCAGTATGGCGACTATTACCTCATATTTGAATATCCATGTATTGAATGTTCAACATTTTCAATATCACTAGTGCAGCGAGCTTCACTTAGTATTACTAGATATGGTTGATAACAAAATATTTCAGAAATTAGTGCATCTTTGTAGGAAAAAACATTGAGTGTTACTAAACGTAATTTATATGATTATTGTAAGGAATATTAGGACTAATTACTGTTTTTTTTTCTTGACTGATCAGTTACTTCAGTTACTTCAACAATTGTAGGAATATGATTAACCTTGTTTTTTTGTCCTTTTTAGTTTAATTCCTGCAGTAGTTTTACCTAGTCCCCTTGCATCTTATTTTGGTCCTGGAAAACTCTTATCGTAGGAACAGATATTGTTTTTTTTTATTAAAAAAAGCGACTATGCGGGCCTTCTATCATTCGTGATTAGGACTAGGTATAAATTATTACAGGTTTCTTTGCGGCATTATCCATTTATCATAGACCGTTAATGACAGTTCTTGACAGGTATTAGTTGTGACCCAGTTCTGCTACTTTTTTTCTTTGATCTTTCTTTACTTTTGTTTTGTGACTCGTGACTCGTGCGAGGCGAAACAAATGATTTCCTGCTTCCGTTTTCCGGAGATCGAAAGTCGCCATTTTTTTCTTTTTTGATCAGCGTCCTTTAAAGGCCGATACATTTTTTTTACTTGAAACCTTTGTTGGATATATATTGCACCCTGGACTGTGTCTTATCTACCAAACCAGGACTTGCCTCCTCTGGTATAAATCCTATCGGATACTTACCCTTAAGATTTGGATTTAGAGAGACCCACCTTGCCAGGATACTTACTTTCAATTTACAGATAAGCATAGTTTGAGTATACTAGTAGCCATATTTTTTTTAAAACGTAATGTCTCTTGTGTTGGTGTGAGCCCCCATGTTAAATTATTTTGAGCCGTTAGCTATATTTAAATTGCCATAGGGTATTGTTATGTTCTCTTTTTGTTAATTGCCAATTTAGGCATTCGAAGTGTTGTAGGCTGAATATTATGAAAAGCGACTACGCGCTCCTTCTGATATTTGTGATTAAATTGCAGGGCATGTATAATGCAGGTTTCTTTGCGGAATTCGATATATGTTATGGTATTTTGATCTTTTCTCATAGAACATAGAGCAGTCTCTTCAGCGCACATTAGTGGTCTTATTTTGTTCTT
The DNA here is from genome assembly GCA_964058915.1 of Tetropium fuscum. Lineage (NCBI taxonomy): Eukaryota > Metazoa > Arthropoda > Insecta > Coleoptera > Cerambycidae > Tetropium > Tetropium fuscum. The sequence goes on along the minus strand of CAXKVY010004820.1, from coordinate 67,180 downwards.
CAGTCTTTCATTTCTATTGTTCTTTGTGGGCGCGCATAGACTAAGTCCACAGATTTATGGCAAGTGAAGTGGCGAAAGGTAGCATTGCATTGCGAAGGGTGGCGAAAACAATAGGGTGGCATTGATTCTACGATCCTCAAGAGATGCAATGTTGAATCACAGCAGTAAGCTATTCTGATCGGTGGTACCCCTCATTGGATATATACCATCAATTTTAATAACCTAAATTTTAAAAAGTGTATTTCAATATTCTCTAGAACCTTTTTTGTATACCAACCCATCATATTCAAACTTAGAGCGCACTAGAGCAAAATATAGAGTTTGTAACGCATTGAGATCAGAAAAAGTTTTGCAGTTCCTTAAAATGAATCCCAGCATGGTTAAAGCAGAGGAAGTTACATTCTCAATATGTTCCTTGAAAGGCAGTTTATCATCAAAGACTATACCAAGTTCCTTAATTGAACTGCAGTGCTGAAGTGTATATGAGCATACTTTACACTTAGAAATATTCATAAATAATCTGTTGTCAGTGCACCATTCCTCAATTAGTGACAATAATTGAGAGTTAAGATGCATACCATCTTCCTGTGAATAAATAGGGGCATAATTTTTTTAGTGGTCGACAAATAAAAGGTTATTGCAAGTTATATGTTCTCTGTCAAATCATTGATGTTTAATGTAAATAAGAGTGGGCCTAGATTGAAACCTTGCGATACTCCTGAGGTAGCAACGTACCGACTAGAACTAAAGCCGTTATAACTGACAAATTGAGACCTATTATCCAAGCAGGAGGTAAATAGCCTGACTAGCGAACTGCTGAAACCATACATTGAGAGCTTACTTAACAAAATACCATGATCAACTTTATCAAAAGCCTTGGAAAAGTCTGTGTATATACCATCGACTTGGTTTCGTTCATCCATGTGGTCTGCGATGAATTGCTTTAGAATTACTAAGTTAGATATAGTTGACCTTTTCTCTAAAAACCCGTGCTGCGAAACTGAGATGAAGGGTTTAATTTTCCAGTAAATTTGTTTGCTAAATTTAAAGTGACAAATAAAATCATGGCGAAGTCAAATTTATGGATTAAATTTCCTTGATCCGCGGAAAAAATAAGAGAAGCGAAGAAAAATGACAAGAAAAATTACTACAAGACAAGACTATGGAGATGAATATATAAAGGCTTTGCAAGCGTAAATGTCCAGGAAACTTGTAATGCATTGGATACATTTACCTTACACTCTGGTAAATGTATCCAATGCATTACAAGTTCATGCATTCAAATCCACTCATGAAAGCAGAATATGGAAAAATTGAAACACATGTTTAGTCATGCGCCGCAATACACAAAATGCTGTACTTTCAGCAGATGAGGGATACGGCATAGAACCGTGTTTAATGACTATTTTCAAAAATCCTAATACATCACAAGAAATTCGATACAATAATTTATTTAAAAAAAGAACGTGTAAGTATTGAATGTTGTTTTAGGCAATTAATACAACGATTTCCAATATCACAGTACAAAGTTCATCTAAGACAGAAATTCCCCGAAATAATAGTGTGTTGTATTGTTCTACATAATACAGCTAAATTCTTGCAAGATCCCGATTTTGATTTGGAGCAAGTTAATTTTGAAGACAATCATGAAATGGTGGATGAAAATATAATTAACTATATGGATAACTAAAAGATAAGTATTATATTATTTTTTCCATGACAATATGATAACAGTATCAGTATAGGTATTTCAAATCGGTTAAAAAAATATAGTTACGCTATATATGAGCTTGTTAGAAAATAACATTTGCTGAGGAGCGTGAAGGATTTGCTACCGAGCAAGAGCAAAACATTATTAAGTTTTTACACAAAGCAAATGCGTTTGCTACTTCCTTTTACATCGCAGCATTTGCTTTTACTTTTTACCTCAGGCTTCTGTTTTATTTATCAGACCCAATGTACATTAACTACACTGAAATATTTAAGTCTTGATCAGTTAATTACTGTTTATTATCTTTATAGTTTTTTTTAATTTAATTTTAATTTCAAACAGGTTTTTTTCTAATTCCCTCTGATGATAAATCTGTAACTTAGTGCATTTAATTAATCCAAATTTATAAATTATTGCACTCGGAGAAACAAAGCGTATTTTTTCTCTACGGTTTGGCCTTCACAAATATGTTGCTTTTTAAAAATCTCAATTATTATAAAATTTGCAGAGAAACACACTCAAGATTGTTGTGTGATACCTGATAACCTGACAAGTAAGAAATGTGTGAACTATTACATTATAAATATATTTTAATATGTATTTATAACTTTCTGCATTTTCGGTTTTTAAATCTTAATCGATTAGTCAATTATAGTTTTCATTGGGTGAGTTGGGAAATATATTAGGAGGTGAACATCGACGTTTAATATGCTTATAATAACACAGTTCTTACTGAATGTATATATTAGATCAGTTAAGCTAGTTCATTTCATCAGTTAAAAAGCTAGAACAATATTTTACATTTACATTTTATTATAACAACAATTTACATATAACATAATAATAGTAGAATATAAAATTAAAAGAAGATACGTACATTTCGTACATACACTAAATAAGTACATCATAGTATCAAAGAAATATTATAAAAATTATATATTTAGGAATATTAGAATTGTGTGATAATAGCAATAAATATGTATAAAATAAGAGCACTTTTAGTGCATATCTGCATATGTGATAAAGGCAAAATGGCAATTTTAAAACTGAAGTCATTTTGGTTTGGTCAAATATATACCAAACTGTCTTTTAACTTTGTAATAATGTAGATACTTTTGAGGGAGGCATAAGGACTATAATGTGTATGCATATCATACGTTACTGTCAATTTCCAATAATAATTAAATAACTCCTTCAATTTCTTGAACTACTAGACCACTTCTCAGTGGTCTAAAGAACCACGAAAGGAACTTCGAATATTGTGCTTTGGACAGAGGTTATAACACATGCGGCAAAGGGGTAAATTGTAGCACAATTTTCCAGTATATGCGATATTTCGGCCGTCATAATTTCATTCATTTTGACGCTAGGACTTTAAACAAAACACAATTGGAAAGCTCAATTACTAAGGAACATGATACTTTTTAAATAAACGCTTATATATTATGCTTCCGCGGATATTTTCAAAATTACTTAACTAGTTTTTTTTATGAAATAACTAGTTTATTTTTCATCTCAGTTGAAATGTTGTAGAGGATAATATGATAATATAGAGGAGGAAATTGTCTATATAGTACTCAACGAGTTATCGTAGGTCAATGATCACATATGCGTCATGTGGTTGGGATGGAATTGTCATCTTTTTACTTGGTTGTTTCTGGCTTCGATGCAATCTTATGTGTTTGTACAGAACTATTTTGTACAAAATTATTTTATCGTGTACACATAAACCTACAAATAGTTTGTGTATGCTATAATTATATTTTAAGGCTATGGTACATTATAAAACAGCAATATAAAATAAAATAGATTTTAATTATTACTAAACATCCAAAATTGTTTAAAAATGCACATAATAGTTAAATAATAAAAATGTATGAAATATCAAGATACCTGTAATTATTATGATTGTCCTTCGTAAAATATAGGTACCAGAAGTCTTTCAAAAAACAATCTATGTATTTGATTTTATATATAAAAAGATTTTTTTTCTAAAAAGGTTTACATTATTCATTATTGGGGCATGTTTAATATTAAATTAGTTTTATTTCTAGTAGGTATTGTAGTTGTGTTTTACTTTTCATAATATCACTGAACTTTATAAAATAACTGGTTCAATTTCCATCCTAGTTGAAAATGACCGGTGGGAATCTTGTAGAGGTGGAAATTATCTATAAAGTGAGTAGTCAACAAGTTATCGTGGGCAATGATGACTTATGCGTCATGTGATGGGGGTGTAATGTTTGGCGAGTATCATTTTACCTGCTTGATTCTACGGCATAATGCTTCCCGGCAAACTTATAAGTGTCTGTAATTATCTGTAAAATGTGCATCAACCGTTGTTTTCAACCATATATTTTTCTACCAATCCAGCGTCAAATTTCGCACTAACTGACCCGGATGTGAATGATAAAGTTTTTCTCAAATATTTCATTACTGCTTGATCGTACGTAAAAAGAATAAATCTGGGTATATATTGCTAGAAATTATCTATATAAGGCTAGAAATATCTATATAACGAGTTATTAATTGATACTGTACGCTGAGTAGAACCCTCCACGAATGCCAAAGTGCCGAACATCATCAAAACATAGTGAATACTTTTAGGAGTACTCCAACTACATCAAGTAATAATACCAACAATATATTGTATCCACCTAATAACGGTCATACTATTGAAAATGTTTACAATTGCACCATTAGTAATAATTAAAAACGAGTATAATGTATTTTGTTCGTGTTCATGAAAAAATATTTATTGTTATAGGCAATAAATAACAATTATAACAAATTATTTAGTTATAATAATTATTTCTTAATTATAATTATTTTTGAATTATTTAAAATGTTAGCAGATTTGGTGTACCTATAGCTTAAATTTATTATTATTAAATTTCTTCCACTCATTCTGCCAAATTTACATTTACAAATTTTTTTTGTCCTTTCACTTCGTTCGTGAAATAGTCTAATAAAATACCATTCGTGATTGAATTTATCTTATAAGTCTGTCTTTTATTTCTAGACGGAACTACGTAACTTAAAGAAAACTTAAGCAGCTCAGTTTCGTTAGGAAAAATCGACAGGCTTATCGCGATAACTCAATCACTTGTAGTATTACTAATGATAATTGAAAATGTTATACTCATTGTACCGTTATTTGCAGCTAGGATGAAGTAAACAAATTGTTTAATGAAAACAAAGACATAAAGCTGTTAACATTAATAAAACAGGCCAATCCTACAACAGAAAATTTAAAAAAATGTGGTGTGAACAATATCCGTGGTTATATGGCAGTCATTATTTACAAAAAATATTTTGTTGGCCATGTCTTCTCCTCAGTAATAAACAGTTTGTGTGGAATAAAATGGTTTCCAGGATTTTTTGAAATGATTCACGAGCTCTATAAAATTTAATGAATTATAGAATTTAATGAATTGTTCATTGTTTAGCTCATCGCTTAAATTTAGTTTTGCAACAAAAATGTTACAAAAACACATTTACATTTTTACAAATTACATTTTTTTGCAAATGTAAGCGGACGTAATTTTTCCACCATTCGGCCAAACGAACGTAGGTAGTTGTTTCAATTTCATCGGCGATTTTTGTATTTAAGAAAACAGGAGTTTGCTTTTCGTGGCCATTATGAAAACATATTTCTTTTAATCGCGGAAATTTTAAAGCATTATTAACATCTTGTGTAAAAAATGTGAAAAGAAAAGAAGCCCTATAGATAAAGGCCACTACGAGAAAATTAATGCCGTATTTTCTGGAGACACAAAAACAATACAAAACGAAATTGTGTAATGTATTTCTGATTATATTCAGGAAAATATATCAAAATAAATAGATGAAGCATTTTTTTTAGTTCAAGTGGATAGCCACTGCAAAAATCAAAAAGTTCTTTTATTCTTAAAAATGTTAATTCTAGTGTAAAATTAGTTAAACGTTTTTTGGATTTTTTGTATGTTAGTGCAGATCGTACAGCTGAAACATTATTTAACATCGTCCACCTTGGTTTGGAACGATGTAATTATAAATCAAAATTGGTCTCTTAGTGTTATGACAGCGCGAGTGTAATGTCCGGACATCTAAACGGTTTACAGGCAAAACTAGAGAAGTGGGCCCATATTTATATTGTTCAATGTTTAGCTCATCCATACATTTAGTTTGGTAACAAAGTCTTACGAAAACTTAATGCTATAGATTTTTTGCAAATGTAAGCGAACGTCACTTTTTTACCATTCGGCCAAAGAAACGTATGTAGCTGTTTTAGTGATTTTTGTAAAAAAAGATACATAATATTAATTAAATAATATTTGTAATTAAAACTGGTTCATCAAGTAGTTCATCACCTCTATATTCAGTGCAGTTATTATATAAAATATGCCTGAAGATTACATTAAAGTCTTTATCGTATAGATAAATAATTATAATTATATATATAGGATTTAAAATCAAAATGAGATCTACAATCATCAAGCTGCATTGAACTGCTACTAATATATCCAGATCGAGTTTCCACAAAATAAATTTTATAATATCTATTATACATATTAAACAACACATGTTTATAAGTAAAAATAGGACATTTTTACGAGTAATGTCTTCGGGTAAATTTTTTTTTCTTATGTCGTGTAAAATATTTATAATTATCATAAACACAATGTAACACGTGAAGACAATTATTGACACTATATCGCTAAGATATTCAGACGTGATTTCTGTCGTGTACCAATACAAACCACCGCAAAACACTGTAAAAAGATATATCGATAATATGCATACCATCATTCGCTTCTTAAGTTTGACTAAATTATTAACATAATATAACTCCATGTACCAATATACTGATAGAAGTACCATTAATGCGAGACAGTTTGTAAGTGATGTGAGTTCTATATGTCTTACGAACTCGAACAAATGATAAGTGAACTTAAAGGGCAAATAATGTTTACCAAAGGACACTATATTATATAGAAAATTTAATATTGTCCAATGTAATAAAATTGTATTCGATTTTCTTTGGCTCAGCCTTCTATACTTTAAAATAGCAAATGTTATGAGTATGTTTACAGACACACTAATTAGACATAACACAAAAAATACTACAGTAAAGCTAGTTCGTAGTAAAGTAGATCCAGTTGATAAGAGTTCACTTTTTGAGATAGTTGAATTAAGTTGAAATGATGCATTTTGCACTGTTTGAGCAATTTCTTCCGGTGGCGTTAAGTTTCCCATTTTCTGAAAAAAATACAGCTTTAATATATATTTTTATATAAATAGTCCAGTCATTATGTACTTTTCTCCTGTAAGAGTTCTGACCGGAAAAAACGCTTCGGAAATGTGTACCTCTCTATGGCATATTTATTGTTCTAAATTGGCAACCCTCTACGACTGGAACAAATTACCCCAGGCGTTCAAAGGGGTGAAATTGCACTAACGTGGAAATGTAGCTTAAACTGTTAGTTTGACAACAAAATGTTTTCATAAATAAAATTAGTTTTGAGTTTTTCTACCGAAAACTCCCAGAAAGCATATATCTAGGACTGTAGAGAGACCCTTTTTCACTCAAGGTTACGCGGACCCAGTTATGGCTGCGTTCGATAATTCCGAGCGTCTTGGGCTAAACCATTGCTCTGATTGCGATAATGTCCTTGAGTAGTTGAGCTTTCCAATGGTGTTTTGTTCGAAGTCGTAGCGTCAAAATTAATGAAATTATGACGGCCGCAATATCGCATATATTGAAAAAAAATTACTAAAATTTACCCCTTTGCCGCATAGACCACTGCTGGCTGTACTTAAAAACCGATTTGTTCTTCTTGACTTAATACTGTTCACAAAACAATCAAACAGTTTTAATTAGAAAAAACAAACGGCAGCTAATTACAGGAAACAGTGGTCTCTCGAATCACGAAAGGTACTTCGAATATTTTACATTGGGCAGAAATTATAGCACACGCGACAAAGGGATAACTTACATACTTAAGTACAATTTATCAGTATATACGATATTGCGGCCGTCATAATTTCATTTATTCCGATGCTGGGACTTCGAACAGAACACCATTGGAAAAAGCTCAGGAACATGATGCTTTTTAAATAATCGCCATAACAGCAATGGTTCAGCCTAAGACGCTCGGAATGTTCGATCGCAGCCAAAATTGGGTCCACGTAACCTTGAGCGAAAAAGTGCCTCCCTACTCGCGCCTGCCATTCAAAAACTATACATCCTAGATATGTTTTCGATGAGTTTTCGGTAGAAAAACTCAAAATCTACTGTTATTAGCAACAACTTTTTGTTGTTAGGCTAACCAGTTAGGCCACATTTCCGCGTTGGGGTAATTTAACCCCTTTGAACGCCTGGGGTAGATTGCTCTCCACTCGGAGAGTGTTGCAAATTTAGGACAACAAATCTGCCATTTATAGAGGTACACATTTCCGAAGTCTTTTTTTGCTGGTCAGATACTTTGCAGGAAATGGTGTATTTTAATAAAACGGTAGTTCGTATCGACGCATATTATGCCTTGAAATCAACAAGTAGATAATCACAAAATCGCATTCCACCACATAACGTACAGGTGATTTTTGACTAAGGATAACTTAGAGTGTAATCGACCTAGAGAACTCGTTAAATACTCATTTTGTGGGCAATTACATCCTGTAAAATCTATTTCTATATGCAGTTTCAGATAGGATGAAAAGTAAAAAAGTAGTTTAATAATAAACTCACGTCTATAATATAAGATGGCGGCTGTTCTCCACCCCGTACAACCCCAACAATTTGGATTTATAATCAAATATAAAAATAATAAAAAACTATTGCTACAAATTCCTTAATTAATACCTTATGCTAACCGCAATGTTAAGTCAGAGTTTTGCCGACATGGGGGCGGCATATTATTATTTTTTATTTTTATTGCCTCATTGAAGGAAAAATATGTTTTCTAATTTTGACATGTAGACATGAGACTTTTCAAAACCCTTTGAGGTTAGGAAACGTCTTACTTTTCACAACCAGTTACGAAAGTAAAATATTACGCAACTGGTTTTGTAAATTTCATTTCATAGTAGGTTATTTAGACCTGACAAGTTTTGAAAGTGACAAGCTATCGCACCGTTACACCGTTGTTTTTAAATGTATAAAATTTTATGAGTTTTCTTCTCATAAAATATAAAATTGGTTACATTAGAAAAAATCTTGTATGAAACACGTTGGGAAACACTATTTTGTGTAACTCGCATTCTTTTGCAGAAATCGGCTCGTTACACAAAATAGTACTTTTCCCAACTGCTTACATAAGTAACTAATGAATACTTTGATTTTCAACAATATAACGTTAGAATATTAATAACTGCAATGGTAAAAAGATAGTAGAAACATTCTAATAATTAGATGTATTTAAGATCTAATTATTAGGTGTATTTAAAACTGCTTCCTCGAGTAGTTCCTCGCCTCTATGATCTTCAGTACATTTATTAAATAAAATGTGCCGGAAAATTGCATTAAAATCTTTATCGTATAAATAAATAATTATAAAAAAATATATAGATGTTAAACTTAGAATGAGATCTAAAGTAATATCGCATTCAACCAAAAATGTTGCCGGAAAAAGTAGCCAGAAAATAGTTGTTGTACATTCTATTATGTTTAATAAGTAATATGTGTTTATAAGTAAAAATAAGACATTTTTTCTCGTCATGCTTTCGGCTACAGTTCTTTTTTTTATGGCATGTAAAATATTTACAATTGTCATAAATACAATATAACACATGAGTACAATTATGAACGTTATTTTGCTAAAATATCCAGAAATGATTTTTGTCCCGTACAAATACAAACCACCGTAAAAGACTGTATAGAGATATATCGATAATATGCATACAACCATTCGCTTCTTAAGTTCGACTAAATAATGCATATAATATAACTCGATGTACCAATATACTGCTAGAAATACCATCAAGGCAAGACTGCTCATAAATGATATGAATTCTATATGTTCCGCAAACATATACAGATGATTATTTAACTGATAAGGCAAATTCGTAACTATGGACATCACGTCTAATAGAAAATTGAATATTGTCCAATGTAATAAAATTGTATTCGATTTTCTTTGGCTAAGCTTTCTATACTTTAAAATGGCAAATGCTATAAGTATGTTTACAGACATATTAATTAGCCATATTACAAAAAATACTACAAAAACGCTAGTTTGTAGTGAAGTTGATCCAGTCGGTAAGAGTTCATGTTTTGGGGTAGTTGAGTTATGTTGAAATGGTGCATTTTCCGTGACGGTTTGAGCAGTTTCTTCCAGTATGTCTACATGTGGCGTAAAGTTTCCCATTTTCTGAAAAAAATACAGCTTTTATATACACTTTTTTACTTAATTCTCTCAACACAGCTTCAACTAAACAGTTTCAATATACGTATATTTTCTATCGACGCATATTATGCCGCAAAATCAACAAATGAATAGATAACCGCAAAATCGCAAAACCACATTCCACGCCACCGCATGACGTACAGGTGATTTTTGAACAACGATGTCTTAGAGTCTTAGCGGCCTAGGGAACTCGTTAAATACTCATTTTGTGTCAAATTACTCTACAACCTCTTTCTATTGGTAATTTTCAACTGTGATGAAAAGTAAACAAGTCATTTAATAATAAACTCACCCCTTTTTACACGATGGCGGCTGTTCGCAACTCCTTACAACCCCAGCAACTTGCATTTATAATAGAAAATAACATCATAAAAAAGTGTCCATCGAAAAATACCTCCCAGCAACTTGCATTTATAATAGAATAATATAATAATAATAGAATAATATAATAGAATAATAATATCATAAAATTATATATACGGCATATTATTATTTTTTATTTTTATTACCTCCTTGAAGGGGATATATGGATACATAGATTTTCAAAAAGATAACGCCAGAATATTAATAACTGCAATGGAAAAGAGAGTAGTCTAGTACTTATCTGTTTTCCATTTCGATCTGTTTTCCATCTGTTTTTTGTTTCGATTGTTTTTAAATGTATAAAATTCAGAGTTTTCTTCTCATAAAATATAAAATTGGTTAAATTAGAAAAAATCTTGTATTTTTCCCAACTGCTTACATAAATAACTAATGAATATTTTGATTTTCAACAAGATAACGTTAGAATATTAATAACTGCAATGGAAAATATAGTAGAAACATTCTTATAATTAGATTATTGAATTTCATTTACATCATTTGTATTTGAAACTGCTTCCTCGAGTAGTTCCTCGCCTCTATGATCTTCAGTACATTTATTAAATAAAATGTGCCGGAAAATTGCATTAAAGTCTTTATCGTATAAATAAATAATTATAAAAAAATATATAGGTTTTAAAACCAAAATCATATCTACAATAAACCTGTTGTATTCAGCTACAAATGTTGCCGGAAAAAGTTTCTTGAAAATAGCTACTGTAAAATCTATTACATATATTAAGTTACACGTGTTTATAAGTAAAAGTACGACATTTTTGCGACAAATACGTTCGGGTAAATTTCTTTTTTTTATGGCATGTAAAATATTTATCATTATCATGAACACAATATAACACATGAAAACAATTTCTATCGTTTTTTTGACAAGATAATTAGAAGTGATATCTGTCAAGAACCATAATACAACACCGCAAAACACCGCAAAGAGATACATCGATAATATGCATACAATCATTCGCTTCGTAAGTTCGACTAAATAATTCAGATAATACAACTCGATGTACCAATATACTGCTAAAAATACCATCAAGGCGAGTCAGTTTAAAAGTGATGTGAGTTCTATATGTGCCGCAAATGTTCTCAGATGATAATTTAACTTAAATGCCGAATAAGACTAAGTAACTAGGACTAAGTAACTAGGACCACTATATCAAATAGAAAATTGAATATTATCCAATGTAATAAAATTGTATTCGACTTTGACAAATGCCATGAGTATGTTTACAAATGTACTAATTAGGCATAGCACAAAAATTACTGCAGCAAAGCTAGTTGGTGGTAAAATTGACCATTTTCTGGGGTAGTTGAGTTATGTTGATTTGATGCATTTCCCATGGTTTGGGCAGTTCCCTCTCTAAGGGGCGTAAAGTTTCCCATTTTCTGAAAAAAATACAGCTTTAATATACATTTTGATATGAAATTATCTCAACTCTTAGTTTCAACGGTTTCAATTTATGAGCTCATGTTGTTTTATCGGATTTAGATATCAGTTTGTATTTCAACTTGAAATATATGACAATATCCTTGAAACTGATCATAAATGAAAAATCTGGAAAGACAACCGTACCAACCGTTCATCTGTAACCAAACGCGAGATATTTCACCAGTCGCTCCATTATTGATGGTCACGAGCAATTTGTAAACGATTTCTTCCATGTTCCGATGTCCATTTTGTGTCGAGCAGGGCCAGGGCATCTACAAGCAACATTTGCCTCCTTAGGTCTATTTCTCATAGTGACATTGGAAACAGCAACTCTCCTTGCATCGTATAAAATTTGTTTTACCTGCGTGGAATTTAGATATCGGTTTTGCAGAACTGTTCGCCTTAACAATCTGTCCATTGCAAGAATTGCGAAACGCTATCTACCTCCACCTTGGGTATACTTTGTTGTGTTATTCTCGACGTATCTTTTCCAAGCTCTATTTACAGAACACCTGGATACATTAAATGCCTAACAACATCACAACCCGAAACACTTGTCTCAATAATGCTCGTACCTATAGGTACCATTCAAAAATATCGATGGTATTAAGCATTTAAATGAATGCCAATGATGCCGATGGGACACGGCCGAGGAACGTGTAAAATGGATCCGTAATATTTGAATGGGAAACATTCTTATTCTGCATCACATTCACCATCTATCAATTGTTTTATGATATGACGAAAGGTATATAGTGTGATCAATATTTTGTTATACCTACTACATGATAATGTCATAATGTGATAGGCGATGTATATAAAATCATTTGTTTTTCCTTAAATTCCTGGAAATCGGTTATAATTGACAACGCTGTTAAAAATGCGTGAACGGCGGCTCCTTTTATCGATATAATGAAGGTTTTTTGCTCGGGTTTTTATGTCTCATATTTCGATGTTACAAACTATACACTTGATTAAGAATTGATAAATTATTATTTTTTCAAGTATATCGTAAACGGTTTTGGAAATCCTGATGCGTCAATGATTTGTGGTATTCGCTATGATAGGGACAAAAGTTAATTTTTTGCAATACTTTATTTATTAAACTTTTGGAAACTCCAATGTCAGTACTAATTTTCCTGACACTATCCACTCCTGACACTCCTGATCCTAATATTTGGATTTTCAATAGCACACCCCACAATATTGAATTGATTTTCCTCGTTGCAACTTTCGCATAATTTGCATTTCCTGTTTTTCAAATATTTCCTTTAAACTTACAAAGCAGTCAGTATGAGAGAATCGTTGTAAATCTGGATGATTTGCCTCGTAAAGACGACTTGCTAGCAAATTAACCAACTCTTCTTTGAATAATTCATTATTTTTAATTACTGTAGTTTTGTACGTGAATGTTTGTTGCAGAAGATATGACATGTAAATAAACTGTGACAGACTGAACATATTATTGTGAATATACGGTGAGCTCGTAAAGTTTGGAATAAATTCAATTAATCGTTATTGAAGGATTTTCACGGGAAATCCTCGGACACGTCAACCTTATTTTATAAAATGTCACTTTTTTCAGCCATCGATTTTTTTTTGTTTTGTTCGTTTTTGAGCTATGACGTCATCGACAATTTTTTTAAATGACAACCCATATTTTTTTTCACGGATTTCGATAGAGCACATTTTTCTGAGTGCGAATATGTCAAAAACATAGTACCTTTAACATTAAAGTGTTCGAGATATTCGGTTGCAAAGTTTTAAGAATGAATTATACAAGCGATAACCAAATGCTAATCATTTATCAAGAAAGCGCAGGAAAAACAACAGTTTTGACAGTTGTCACAATTTTGAAGTTTTTCCTCGCAAGTTTGTGTTTTAATCAGTTGAATAATATCATTAAGTAAGTTGATTAATCATTATTCCATCATAATTCATTTTATTTAAAAATGGTCCGTCGTTTGAGTGAAAGGGAAAGAATCGAAATTTTGATGATGATCGGTTATGGGGACAGAGCTCGCACACAAATAGAAGTTTGCCGTTTATTTAACAACAAATATCCAAACAGAGAACCAATTACACAGTCCACCGTTAGCAAAATAGAACAAAAGTTTTTAGAAGTGGGTCATACGAGAGATCGCCCTAGAACGGTCGTCCACCAGTGCAACAAGATGTTAAATTGAATGTTCTACTAGAGCTTCAAGAAAATCCCCATTTACCCACCCGCCAAGTGGCGGCAAACAACGGAATAGTTCAAAGCTCCGTCTTGAAATATTTGAAATTGAACAAATGGCATCCGTATAAAGTGGTTTTGGTCCAAGAGTTAAACGAAGATGATCCTGAGCGTAGGTTACAGTTTTGCCAAACCATGTTGCAACGCCTGATTGATGACGACGGATTTTTACGCAATATTGTTTTTTCTGATGAGGCTTCCTTTTATCTCGACGGCACAGTTAACCGGCAAAACTGTAGATATTGGTCTCCTGAAAATCCACACTGGAAAATGGAAACTCGTAGTCAGTTTCCACAAAAAGTTAACGTTTGGGCTGGTATTGTAGGTAATCGTATTTTGGGCCCATTTTTCTTTGAAGGCGTATTAACAGGTGAAATATATTTAGAATTTTTAAGAGACGACTTAGTCCCTGCACTTGCGGTACTTTACCCAAATGACGTAGATCCAGATCTGCCCCATCACACGATATGGTACCAACAAGACGGTGCACCACCCCATTTTGCAGTGATCGTTCGCGATTATTTAAACCATGTATTTCCTAACCATTGGATTGGTCGCAGAGGAACTATCGAATGGCCCCCTAGATCTCCAGATCTCACTCCCCTAGACTACTTTTTATGGGGCTATTTAAAGAGCAGAGTCTATTTCAATAGACCAAATACCATCGAAGAATTAAAGGACAGAATTCGCAATGAAATTCGAACCATTCAACCCGATACTGTTGGTAAGGTTCTGCAGGAGTTTCAGTGGCGGATGGGATATTGCCAGGAAGTGAATGGAGGTCACTTTGAAAATTTACTCTGATTTTATTTTTTACTTTAATTATTTATCATTTATTTGTTAAAATATTTTTTTATTTGTTTAAATTGTTGTTAAAAAATTAAACAGATTACTCCCAAATCTTTTAAAATGTTCGATAAGCTACCAAAATAAATAATATTACTCCTTAATCTTTTAAAATGTAATAAGCTATAAGCTATTAGAATCAATAAGCTATTAAAAATCTTGACCCGCCCGATAGCTTATGCATGGTGCCATGGTACATTTTATAAACTTTGCAACCGAATATCTCGAAAACTTTAATGTTAAAGGTACTATGTTTTTGACATATTCGCACTCAGAAAAATGTGCTCTATCGAAATCCGTGAAAAAAAATATGGGTTGTCATTTAAAAAAATTGTCGATGACGTCATAGCTCAAAAACGAACAAAACAAAAGAAAAATCGATGGCTGAAAAAAGTGACATTTTATAAAATAAGGTTGACGTGTCCGAGGATTTCCTGTGAAAATCCTTCAATAACGATTAATTGAATTTATTCCAAACTTTACGAGCTCACTGTATATAAAACTATTATGGCAGTCGGTAGGCGCTTACTACATTTCGATAAAGAAACGCGGACAATTCCTATGTTTTTCATAAAAATACGTTTTTTGCAAAAACGACACAATTTAGGTATAGGGAAAGCTACTGCAAAATTGTAGGGTCTGTTGAAGTGCATTTCATGGTTTAATAAAGTACAGGGTGTTCTATTTGAATTAGTGGAGATTTTGGAAATTTTCGATTGCCATATTTGACGCAATTCTTTTTGCGCCCTGTATATTGCAGTTCAACTTTTGCTACACGTTTTGAAAGCGCCATCCTCTCTCTACAATAAAATTCTTTCTAGCTGCTCACACAACCAAAATATTTCATAGTCCCCTTGACTCCATTACAGATGAATCTGCTAGAAGAGTTGAGAGCAGAATAGTGGCAAGAATGGCCAGAAAGCGGCAAAATGCATCAACAACCCCAGGTGCGTCCTCTGCGAACAGAGGAAGAAGCCGGCTAAAGAAACCAAGCACGTCCCGGGTTCCGGCTCATGTGAACTATTCCGACATTCCTTCGAGCAGAAAAAGAAAAGGAACGCCGCCCGAACCTGCATCCTTCAGTGCAATCTGAAACGGTGCAGTGCTGCTCAAGGTCTCCTGTCCCCACTTGTCGTCGAGCTGGAGGCAGACGTATTAATCATCAGCGAGCAGTACCGAAACGTGGACCCCAACGTGGTTCACGAGCACTACGAACACAGCGGCAATAGGGGTAGCCAATACCCAGAAATTGCGAGCAGAGGCACATGGCGCCGGGGAGGACTACATATGGGTGAGAGCGGACTACCTACGTAGGTATTTACCTTTCACCTAACACCACCGCACAAGAGTAGCGAGAAAAGCTAGAATCCATCGAAGATGCTCTGAGGCCGATCACAGGCGAATTAGTTGTCGCCGGAGACTTCAATGCTAGAGCACTGGAGTGGATATAGACATGCCATAGAAGGACATAGACATAGAAGTGAGGGCGGGGGAAATCCTGCTTACGAAAACTGATACTTTACCCATGGGATTTAAGGTCTTTACCGCTGGCGATGATGAATCGCCTTGGCTATGTACGAATTTCAGTGGAATAGAGAATATTCTACTTTTGATGACTTTATGTCCTCCATGTGGAAACGTATAACTTTAACTAATGTAAGCTACAAGTATATTACCTTGTCCATCTAGTACTGTTTGGATGATAAGAAATCTCGATCCCGAAAAATTGGGATATCCTACCAGTTTGATTTTGCAACAAAACGCTATGGTTAATGATATCATAGCTAATATACTTGCTATGCTATTATTACGAGATAGAACAGCGACGTTAGTTCATTTAACAGTACGCGTTGTTGAAACCCTTTTATACGATTATCTAACGATTATATCATGTGTAGTGAGACAGATATGGTAAATATGCGAGATTCCTTACAACATTTACTTTGAGGACTTGCAGTTGACTATACTCATTTTAATGTATGCGGGACTGTCATTATATGTTCAAATGTTATACAACCTCACGATTAAAGCAATTACTCCAACGATACCTATACAACCAATTAATGATAGTGTTATTATAAAACAAAGTCAAGGTAGTTCAACTAGATCAGATTTTCTATAGAGGCTTAGCAATTTGATTTTCTCTACCTGGTCCCCTTGATAATCCATGCATACACAATGTACAGTTACATTTTCAGAGTGCTATATATCCAGAATCTTGGTAATCTCAAAATGCACCATCCATTTTCAGTGATCATTTGACATGGGTCGAACTATGAGCACCTTGCTTAAACATGAATTTGGTGATCAGTAGTATTTAGAGAATTAGTTTGTGTGGTACTTCGAAATTCTCATGAAATATCTCCCGAAATGGTGTACTTTTGCAAAAATGGTCCGCCACTTCGATTTCTATTTTTAATTTGCCATCTTTTGAAGGAGCTAGATAATTTGATTAACGCCACGTAACGCTGAGCTGGAAAAATAATTATATATTTTCTAAATGGCTACCCCCATTTTTAAATTTTTAGTTTGAAAGAGCACCTTTTTCTGAATAATGTAGCAAAAAAGTATTAGGTCACAAAAAAATCGAGATAAATGCAATCAAAATTTCGAAATATAAAAAACGTATATTTATTAATGTAAATTATAAAATTAAATGGAACAGATATTTGCTCAGAAGTTGTTCAAATTGTTGTCCATTTACTGTTTGGCATTAAGCTAGATGCAAAAAGAATTTATTTTGAACGTTATTGATTACTTCTAGTCCAATATTTAGTATTTCTTGACGAATTCGTTCTTTTACTTCATTTCTCTGATCTGTTAGTGTAAGCTTTGCTTTTCAAGTAACCCTATAAGAAAAAATCAAGTGAGGCAAAGTCTGGAGAGCGAGGAGGACACTCTATAAAGTTACGTCGACCTATTCATCGTTGATGAAAAATATTATTCATAAAAATTCATATCTGAACCAACGAGACGGGAAGTAGAATGTGGGAGTAGCAAAAAATATTCGAGATAAATGCAATTTATGCAATTTTTATTTATGTAACCTAATATTTTTTTATGCTATGGTATTCAGAAATAGTTCTTTCATACTAGATTCAAGATTAAAAAATGGGGATCGCGATTTAAAAATGTATAAATATTTTGCCAGCTCAACGTTACGCCACTGAACAAATTATTTAACTCTTTTAGAAGATGGCATATTAAAAATAAAAATCGACGTGTCTGAGCATTTTTGCAAAAGTACATTATTTCGGGAGATATTTCATGTGTTGCAGACTTTTTGTCCACACTGTATAGGTATTTGATAAAATACCAACAATAAATTATTGATTAATTATTGAATAAAAATGTGTTTTTCTACAATCGCCTCAATAGGCTTTTGCGCTTTCAATTCTCAACGCAAAGTACGCCATTTCCGATGATAATTCATAATGATAATTCCCGCATAATTGTCGCTTTAAAGCGCGTGTCAATTCCCGTTCGCTTCTTTATTATAAATTCCTTAGCAGGCGCTTGTCAGTCAAAAATGACACATGAGAAAAGTAGCTAACAAAAAAAACTTATAAAAATCGGTTCATATATAAACATATGTCAAATACATACAAGAACACACTGTATTAAGCGATTGTAGAAAAAATGTTGTATGTATTACGAGCACAAACTGCTATTGGCGCTTTTGAAAGAATACCGCAATTTCTTTGGCAAGTGACAATGCAGTACTTTGCGCTCTTAACACACAAATAACTATTTTCTCACCCTCTCAGAAAGTGAATAAAAGGTGTTCAGTAATGAGAAATTGAACAAGTTGACACTGAACTTCTTATTTTAAGAGAACAAATAATTTAAATATATCAAATTAATTTAGTTATTAATTTAAATAAAAAGGTTTTGTCACTTGTCAAGGTAAAAACATATATTTGTAAAAGTCATTAATACTTCTTATCGTCAAAAATGGCCAATAATTTGTAACAAAACGTGAAATATATAAAACAATCCTCACTAAATTGTGATAAGTTTTATCAATTCATTAAAAAAATAATTGTTAAAGAATTGGTATTGTGAAACAGTTCAAAACCAGATACCTATTTGGGGTACTGGTAAGATTTATTTAAATTTACCGCCATGTCGGTTTCATTAAATTGGCTAGAGCGCCACATACGGATCAAGTGTTAACTAAATAAAAGCTGGTCGATTTTATGCCTAGACTCCTTATAGATCATTTTTCCATCTTATTCTCTATCACCAATGTTTTTCCATTTAAATATACTTATGAGAGTAGTCCTGAACCCGTCCTGAATGAAAAATCGTCAAAAACAACTTTAATGTGAAGAGGAGGAGAATTAATTAACTAGTGAAACATGTAAAATGTGCAACATTCTATAGGAATCTGTTCGCAGATTCTGGTGCTTAATTTAAAAAAAAACGTATGGAGCATTTTTTATTTCGAAATTTACAGTTAGAAATATTTAAGAAATGAAGAAGCAAATTACAAATTAATGTTATTAACAGAGCCAGGAAATGTTCACAGCGACATATAGAATGCGTGACATATTAAACATTTACCATTGTCATTCCGTTGCTTCTTTTATTCATGTTATATAGGTATTAACTGTTCTGAATTTGTTACCTTTTGTCACATGAAGTCATAACATGTTACTTATGTATCTTAATTTTCTCCTTTATTATAATACATACACAGGAGTGTTATTCTGTTATATCTGTTTATTGTAATACGTATTAGATACTTGTAACAAAATGGTAAAGTCATTGCCTGTAATTTTGTTGGGAACTATAATATAGATCGAAGAAAATTCGTTTGTCCTTTTGTTTATCGCTTGGAAATTCTTAGAGGAACCACAACAAGTATGGGTAGTATGGTTTAAGTAGGTTACAATATTGCAGAAATTTCAAGAGTAAACACATGTCTTGTGTGTTGCCCAAAAAATTATATCAAGTGAAATCTCTAAAATCCTATTGTTCCTATTGCAAAATAAGAGGGTCTTCCACCAAGTCCCTGGCAGCACGAACATAAAAGGTAGACAGTAAAATAATAAATTATTCCTATGGTCATTTTGCAGATAGAAGACTTAATTTATGGTTTCCGGTATTAGTAAATTCCATAATTAACAAATAATCAAATTAAATCAAACGGCCAAACATTACCCCGAAGGTAATATTATAATATTACGGAATAGTACTAATCGATACAGAAAGAATCTCAGAAATATAATAATTATATTGTTTTAAGAAAAGGACCTAAGTAGGCCTAGAAGAGTTTTTCGTGGGATTTTGTCTTCATATATGTAGATTCCAGACATCCCACAGTAAACACCTAAAATATTGTTTGTACTTATCCATGTATTTAACTGTAAAGATAACCATGTCTTGTAAAATATTTAGTTCTTGTTTTACAACCAGATGTCAAGAACTTACGGGTATAGTTTTCTTCAATTATGTATAGGGTAAAGTAGATCCCGTAGGATTGGCCGAAATTTTAGCTCCCCTTAAATATTATTACATAAGGGGGATAAAAGGCCATCACTTTTAATATGATCTCACCTCCAACGAGGGCTAGAGCCGCGAACATAGGTTTTCATACAGTAAATTAGAGTTTCAAATCAAATAGTTTAGTAAGCGGGAAGTTAGTCAAAATTGTTTTATTAGAGGCAGGTCTACTTAATCCTATAGATTAATCTTGTACCATGTGTACCATGAAAACTGTATGTTAATGTTGGTAAATGCGCACAACGCATCTGGTTCCGTTAGCCAAGTGTCCAAATTTATAACTGATTTGGTTTAAATGTTGCAGTGTCTTCATAATTTATTCTATTCGTGTATGTGTATGGGTGTATATATGTGTACATCTAGGTGTATATATGTATGTATACATTTTCTGCCAACCAAAAATGCGTCATTTCATTTCAACATCGGCATCGCCCAATCTGATAAAAACCCCAGTAGTTACATACACACATGAAGTTAATTAATCACTATTACTTGTCCTTTGTCAAACTTTCTCTGTTAAATGACTTTAGCATATTTAATTACCGCCGTTCAAGTATCTTGGATTACATCGATGAACATGAATTATAGGCTCTATGTCTTATTGTCATTCAAGATTATATAATATATTTGGAATAGCAATAAAAGTAATTTAAGAAATATATATATATGAAATAAACATTTACTTATTCCTTTCCGTTTCCTTATTCAAACAACAAAGCTGTAGTACATTAAATCACCATCAAAATAATATTTGTAATTACCTACTATAGTAAATCCAAAATCAAGAGGCCAGAAGTAAAAAACGTGATCAGTGCAGATGACCGTAGGCGACATAGGCTTCCGATTGTCTAATTGGCTATAAAATATTTACCCTTTGTGTATACAGACTCGAAGTCAATTGTCCGGCGTGTTAATATACTTTAATATAATAATATACTAATATAATGTATACTAATGTAATATATACAGTACATATTATATTAGTATACTAAATATACTAATGTCATATAGAGAGATTAGAGTACTAACCCTGTCTATAGGTACTCGCTTATGGAAATAAATGAGAATACCCGATGTCCTTGTCTTGACCAATAAAACGCTGTGTGTCATTTATCTCCGAAACTAAATATGGTGTATTGTATCACGTGCTGACTGCATGCATTTGTTTACATCATTGGCCTATTTATTTTAGAAATACTATACCTGATTAGTATAACAACCATCTGGGTTTGTAGTATACTATCTTGTAATAGTCTAGAAGCTAAATTATTATATCGTCGCCGAATTCACTAAGAGTATATGACAAAAATGGCATTTTATCATTTTGGGGCCATTTGATAGTGGACAATCTTATTTGTATGCTCTCTAAGTGGCGTAATTCAGTTAATAAATTATCTACAATACATTTTCATTCTGGAGTATATAAAATGAGACGCCAGAGGAAACACTACAAAGTGGCGAATATGATATTCGCTCAAGAAGAATCGCTCAAGAAGGTCAAGACGGTTAGTAAATTTTCCTTAGAAAAGCATGCCAAAAAGAAAAAGTTGGATGGAGCTAGCTACATAATTCCCAATACAATGAACCTATACCTCGGTTTCGAAATAGTGTGGAGTGAGTCATACATAATATCACACCACCATCACAATTGAACGGTCTGCCTATTTGCAATGGATCACAGAATTTCTTAGTGTGCAGAATTTTTTAGTGTGCAAATTTGTATACACCACTCTATAGAAATGGTGGGCAGAACTCTAGTAACCGGGTCTACCGCTCTCATTGGTGAGTATTAGGCAGTTCTAAATTAAATTAAATTTCATTGGTCAAAGGGAAAGACGCCGGATTTCCGTACGCATGCGCTGTTTCATGCATGTATGTTTTGGCACGACAGTTGCGTTTCCTTTTGTCTTATGTGTGGTTGATTCGCGATATAAATTAATTATAATATTGTGTTATACGCAAGTGTTTAGTGTTTTTATGCGATGGAAGCGCCTTAGTAGTTGCCAATAATTCCAATCGTAAGCGACCGAATTTGAGAGGAGGAGAACTGAAAATGATCAAAAATGCCTCCTCTAAAATGATACGCCTATGGAATTTCGTTTCCTTCGCACCTCATCTCCCTGAGCCATCCATATGTCGGTGATGAATCACTCCACACTATTTAAGCACCGCAGTTGCTCCAAAAATGGTTAATATTTCATGACAAAGCAGTTACTGCAAAAAATTTAATAAAAAATGCCATATTTTTACGGATGATCAGCGGAATTAAATTCTCAATTCATTTTATGGCCTTGGAAACTTACAACAGCAACGAGAATATGTTTGTAGATATGTGAAAATAAGTGCACCCAAGAAGAGCCGTAAAGATATTTCGCGAAAACAAAAGAGACATGACTACTTCCTTTATTTTTTGGTGAACCAGTATCAGTGTGCAAAATATTTTTTCTACACATACTGAGCATCTCAGAAAAAATGTTACGGACATCTTTACGGAAATTGCAGACAACTGGGATCGTCGAAGGAGAAAAGAGAGGTGGTAGGAAACATATTCAAAAAGATGGGGATATGCGACTGTCTGAAAGTGTCAAGGTTCATATTATTTTATTTCCGAGGGTATAGTCTCATTATTGCAGAAAAACCACTACTAGAGAGTATTTGAATGCTGTGTTAACTATTCCAAAAATGTATTCTTTGTATTTGGATATGAACCGTGGAAAATATGTCGCTAGTGTAATTTTGTATAGAAAAATATTTAAAAGTTTATCCTTTCACCGACCTAAGAAAGATCAGTGTACCCTTTGTGAGATCAGTGTACCTTCAAAGAGGGACCTGATGAGGTTAAAGATAATCTCCGACAAGTTTATCAACAACATGATAGCGAAAAGATAAAGGTCAGAGAGATAAAGTCTGAGGGTAAAGAAAGGGCATTAAGTAATAACAAATTAGTGAGTGGAGGTTTCAACTTGCAAGTCATTCACTTGCCAATTTAAAAATAGAGTGCATTATTTTATAAACAACGTCTATCATTTTATAATTTCACCATATACAACTTAGCTACAAGATATTGTTACTGCTTCACATGGAACGAGACAATTAGTAAACGCGGTTCTTCTGAAATATCCATATGCATTTAACAGTTCTTGAAAAGATGCGACTCGGAGGGAGTAGAACAAATTGAGTTATTCTCTGATGGTTGTTATGGCCAAAATAAGAATTCTATTGTTTCTTCCATGTATTTATGTTTCTTGAGAGACTCTAAAAGTGTGAAATCCATAACCCATTATTTTTTTGAAACCTGCCATGGACAAAACGAGGGAGACTCTGCCCACAGCAATAAAAAGAGCTGGATATATTTTCATACCAAGCCAACTTATCCCGATAATACGATTGGCCAGAGTCAAACATCCTTATACCGGGTGCCTACGATATTACTAGCCAGCCTATAACTTCCTTGTAAAAAAATACATCGATTTAAAATTTTGGGAAGTTGTATGGTTGACAACGGTGCACAGTTTGATTGCTTCAAGATCTGAATGCCATTTCCGGTTTAACCGGAAACAGTATACATTTTGTTATTTTTAATGGAATACCCTATATATTATTAGAAATTTAGATTGCCCAGAAAATTCTAGAACCAAAACATGTAACATACCCTAAACCTATCTTTGACAGTTTTCGAGAAAATGGCGGTTGAAAATGTTATATCAATGATAAATTACCTCAATTGAATAAAACAAATGAATATAGAAATAAATCTGTTGCGGTTATTTTGGGGAGTACAATATGATAAAGTCATAAAAATTTCATTTCCGGCTTTACCGGAAGTACTACGAAAAGTGATTTTCAGGCTCAAATTACCTCACAGCCATTTTTAACAACTAGATAACACAAACACATACTAAAAGGTAAATCAATAATAAAACACAAAAATTAAATGACAACAGTACTGTCAAAATCTATATGAAAATCGGTAAATAGTTCTTTTGTTTTACACAGCCCTCCTGAATCAAAGTTCTGTTTAAACATCATTTTTTTATTCTTTAGCCTTTGTGACAGTGCAAGTGAATATTCAGTCGCCGATACCTCATAAACTATTAGGTTTAGGCAGGAGACAGCAGAAAGAAAAACTATCCAGAAAGGCAAGTAGAATGTAAATTTAATGTTCAATACAGGGTGTTCCATTAAAAATATCGAAGTAATTTGAGCCTCAAAATTACTTTTCGTAGTACTTCCGGTATAACCGGAAATACAATTTTTAAGACTTTATCAAAAGTAACTCCCTAAATAACTTAAATAACCGTAACAGATTTGTTCCTACATTCATTTGTTTTATGTGAAAATGACGTAATTTATCGTTAATATAACATTTTCAACCGCCATTTTCTCGAAAACTGTCAAAGTTAGATATAGGTTATGCTACATGTTTTGGACCTAGAATTTTCTGGGTAATCTAAATGTCTAATAATATGTAGAGTGATCCATTAAAAATAACCAAGTTTATACTGTTTCCGGTTAAACTGGAAATGGGAATCAGATCTTGAGGCAACTAAACTATGCACCGTTGTCAACCATACAACTACCAAAAATTTTAAATCGATGTATTTTTTTACAAGGAAGTTATAGACTGGCTAGTAATATCGTAGGCACCCGGTATAGTAATTGAGATTAATTTTTCTGATTTTATCACTTTAACTTGGTGTCTCAAACTTTGCGGAGTCTTTCAGTTCGCAATAGCGAGTAAGGAGATGTCATTAACTGGAGAAAAATACTCAACATCAAAGTGGATATAAATGACCTAAATATAATTCTTTTTAAAACAAGTCATTTCAGTAAATATTCATCTATTGTTTACCGCGAAATGTTGATTTAAACGACATAGATCTTCAGAGATTAAACAAACAGCAACAAAAATTGCCCGAAAAAAAAATGTGCTTCACTTGTTTCACTTTGCGAAGGAAATACACCTGTTATTCGTATTCAAGAATACAAGGATTTCTTTAAAAATATTCCACATGTATAATATACCTAGGTATAAATTTTAGCACTGGCTTTATTATTTTTCTATACCGTAATAAAGATATATACTTAAAAATAACTATTGATATTTTGGCCTATATAACTGTTTCACAAATAAAGTGAGTTTATATAAACAGACGTATGCGAGTTTTATTTGGTGGCGTATTTTAATTGCTTAAATTTAAGAAATTCACTAAACGGCTAATATGATTTTTTTCTTAATATCGTTTTAAAAACACAATTATATATAATGGGACTAATTATGATTAGAATGATTTATTTTTTATAATTTGTTTGTGCATCTAGAGTCAAATTTTAAGAATACGTTAAAAAATTACAGGCTTTTGAATTTTGGGAGAAACTTCTAAATTCTCTCCTGAAAAGTATATAAAATTGATATACGCCACTTAGTGAATTTAGCGACGATATATATACTGTGTAAAAGCGAAGCAACTATATATATTTTAGCATTATTTTTGATTTTTTGTGAACTAAGAAGAGGTATTTCTTTCATTTTCAGATGCATATCAAGGATTAATCCCTTTTCAACAGTAGGTAAGTAACTATCAAGGTCCAAAGTTAATTAGAATTCGTGATTAGTCGCGGAAGTCGGGGGTGAACATATACTTTATCGACGTGTTTAGGAGGTTGTGCGAGTTTAGGAAGCGAGTAAGTATGGGGTTTTAATGTTGTGTAAGTCTGGTAATGAAGTTTGGGATTAGTCTAAGCTCTGTGAAACTGTCTAGGGTGGGTGTACCTGTGATACGGTGTACTGTTGTGATGCGTGTGTGTGATGATCGGGAGGATATGTTTGCTGCTACTCTGAGGAATTTATTTGTTTGCAGTTGAATTTTTGTTTATTGGAGGCAGGGTACTATAGTGGGGAGGTGTAAGTGTGGAGGAAGCGGATGTAGGACTTGTGAAAGAGGGTTGCAATTTAGGGGGAGCGTACTGTACGATGGCCAATTGGCAAGTTCTACCTCGTGCTCGGTTTATTAAGTTGAATACCAATATGTTTTAAGACCCTGTCTAAAGTGCCTAATTTAATTAATATAATTTTTAAATAACAATCTCACATCATAATTTATTATAGGGCGTATATATCCCGACAACGTTCGACAAAGATATCATGTCCTAGTAAACGCGACTACGAACGTATCATGGATATAAATAATATGATATCCATTGATTTTAGTTATATATACCCAGTCCGCACAGAGGGGTTGATAAAAATAGAAACATATTAAAAAGACTTATTGATGATACTTTAAAGACTTAGTTTCTTTTGACAGTCAAATATGGCATTTGTTTAATGTTTTATGTTTAAGATGATGTCACTATTATTTAAAACAAAATTTAGTCTGAAATTAAACAGGCTCGTTTCATTGCTATTGTTCTACATGAAATAACCCATATCACTAATTTAAGTCAACGGTATGTAGTAATACGCTACGTCAAAAAGATAAAAAATGTAGTTACACTAAAAATCGGTATCTAAGAATTGCTTCCCCTATTTTAAATATCACCGCATGGCACTGTATTTAAGTTCTGGCTGTAGACGGTATCTCGGAAATCTTAGATTTCGACTACCCATATTCCGTCCCAACGATTAAAGTAATAACATCATATCATAGAAGTATAGCATAGCAATGCAGATGTCATTAATTCAGCCGTCTTTGCATATGGCGAAGCCGCAGGAGTGACATGGTGCAGCTCTTCATAAACTGAAAACGTAAGAAAACGTTTCGAACGAAAAACGAACAGTATATTTACTGACATTATTGCGTTGATTAATTGTTTTAGATTCAAATGAGGTTGCATATTAGACACTATATATTTCTATTTTTAGAAGCAAACACATATGAAACCAAAGATCTGTACGGATATTATTCATAATATTATTATTTGTTTATTATCACAGTTATATCGAGTTCACTTCTTCCGCTTTTAAACTTTTAAAAGCAAAACAGATAACACGTAAACATTAGTTGAATAATAATATTAAATATGTTTAAATTAGCTAAAGTTTTGTCGAAATTGTATTATATTTTTTAGTTGCATATTTTATGTACCGATAGGTATATTTTTAAGAAATTACAGGCTAAAACGCCCGAGTATAAACTATAATAATAACATCTCTACTCCTCATTCTAATCATCGTGGACAGCCCAGAAATCAGAGACTTGTGCAAGATATGTATGTAGATATGTATGTATGTAGATATGTATGTAGATAAGGGAAACCTGGAAACCGTCGTTAGTTTTATAATGCGAGTATATTAATTAAGTTGCATTATATTATATGCTATGTTGTAATTATTGCATTATACGCTATGCTGCATTATATATGCTGTCTTACATTTTATAGGTAACTCTTTTTTTCATTCACATTATTGCTTCCGAAGAATGTCTTATGTATTAAGATATTCTTATATTTAAAATTATATTTAAAAAAACCGCTTTAAAGAAAAACCGAACTAAAATGTAAAAAATTATGTTTAACTCAATTTTTAGTCAATATAATTAAATGATTTTTACTAATTTTAAAATAAATAAGTGATTGTTATATCAATTGTTATAAATATTTCATTGATATCATGCACCCCACGCTTTTTTAAAATAAAATAATTTTTTGTCAGTCACTTAATTCTTATTTTTAACTTTTTTTTTACTATTTAGTTCGGTTTCCCTTTCAAGCGTGTTTTTTTTTGCTTTTTTAATCTCATTTTTTCACTTAAAAGTATGTTGATTAGTTTTATTTTCTCCTATGAAAAAGATTATTTTTTGTGCTGTTGTCTGGCACTTAATAAATGTATATCTTTCAGTAAATTCGATATTGTGGCGAATGCGCCAATGTGAGCATTTTTTATATCCTGGTTTTTGGTGATCCTGGTGAGGGCATTAGGACAAAGTTGTCAAATCATTTTATTGTCATCGGTCCTTGATACGTGTGCTAAATTTCAGTTATATGACGTTTTGTGGTGGGTGAAAACCTCGATCAAATATTCCGTTACAAGATACATACACACATACAAACATATAGCGATGGTATACAACGAAAAGTGACCATGTCCATGAGTAGTAAATTTTCAGGGGAGTATATTTAACTCCCTGGTTAAAATAGGGCATTAGATTTGGGTTTTTTTACTTTAATGGACTTATAATGGTGCTTATAAAAATAAACTAAAGAATGTGCAATTGGTACCTGGCAATGTTGGTAAGATGGGACTTGTAATTATTCGTTGTTTTAATAATTGAACTACAGAATAATGGTCAGTCTAGGAATGTGCCAAATTTTATTTATTTCAACTACCTTACATGTATGTAAGGTAGTTGACTATCTTAAGGTTAATGTAAACTTTAATTTATTTATAGAGACATGGAAACTACATAGAAAACGTAAAGACTAAACACAATTGAAAGCTATCCGCCCTTAAAATCAGTATTGCAGCATCTGTAATAAAGTAAAAACACAACACAACTGGCTGTAAAGTAAAAAAATCTGAGATCAAACGAAAATTAAAATCGGATTAAAAAGAAAAAGTAAGAAGTATACGTCATCTGAATCACTACTGGACTCGGTAATGTCTAGTTCTGGCAAGCCGCCTGTTAGTTTGATGTTGGAAGGCAATGATTTAAAACATATTGTGATACGTGATATTCCGCTGGAATTACATTTTCAGCACACAGTTTTAAAAACTTTTCTTCTCTTTGTCGGATATACATATACTATATATTGATCTGTATAGAGCACTCCTATTGTAATTTTTTTAGGTCGACCTCTATTACTCTTATAGACATGAAGTTGTTTGTACTGACTATCAAAGTCATAACTGTAATAAATACAGTTAGAATATTGTTTTAGATATTTCAGTCTTTTTATTTTTAGCCACAGAACGTTGTTTCTGTCCATATCAGTTGTTCTATTCATATTTCTCTACATATTTAAAACGTATTTAATCTAAATAAAATGTTTAATCTAAAGAAAACAAAACAACCGTATAAACAACTGAAGTCACATAAATCACAACTTCACAACGGTCATAAATCACAATGGTCATAAACCACAACCTAAAAATGCGCAAGGGAATATTACAATAATTGTAAAAATGACCAAGTGCAACTTGGTCACTTTTACTTGCATACATTAACTTCTACAGGATTTGGTCAATACGTAAAATTGGTCTCATACTTAGTGGCTGTAATAATAAGTTAAACATTTTTACACTCAAAGATATAATAATGTTATTTTGAATAACTTACGGCCTAACTATTATGACCATTGTTAACGTTCAAATATTGATAACTCAACATAATTGTCTTTTAACAATGACAATAACAATAGGGCTACTATTGTAGCCACAAAGGTTGTTAAAATTAACAAGGTATTGGCAGAAATGTTATTAACTTGTTTTTCACTTTGTCACTTTTTCACTTTAATTTCACATGTCAGCTAACAAGTCAGATCACCTTAACAATATTGTTTTGTTTGTAAAATAATAATAACCTTGTATTTGCTGTTACTTTTATGATATGTTTTTTTAAATTAATTCTTGCAGAAATAAATAGTTCGACCCTTATTTGCTAGTGGTTTTAGGTCAAATTGATCATGAAAAGAACAACGTTAAGCGTAAGTAAATAAATAACTATGATTTCAAACCAGATTTTTGATAGATACCAATTGAGGATCAGGAGAAGACAAGTTACTTGAATTACGTTACTTGAATGATCCGTTAGATACACCAGAAAATGCCTTCCGTAGAAATTACAGAATGTGTTATTCAACTCTCCGAAGAAATTTTCCTGTTTATGAACATTCAGAGCGAAGAAATAGGCATTCCAAAATTACACATAATTTTAGCTACGTGATACCTATGTGCTGACAACACATAGGGATGTGGGTTAAGACTTATTCATACCTATGGCTCAACAAACTTTATACAAATGTGTGCACGACTCATACTCACATCACATCAGTTATAGTCAATCATTTAGGACATCGTATATTTAAATTTTCCACAACAGACAAAAGGGTAAAAAAAATATTTCTGCAGATAGGCGGTTTCCCAGGAATTGTTGGAGCAATTGATTGCACCCATATTGCTTTACAAGCCCCCTCTTTTCACAACGCATAAATATCCGGCATATTTTTTTTAAATCGCAAATGATTCTACAGCATTTACACCTAAATAATAGTTGATGCAGATCCTCCCTCATCTCATAGACTTTGTTTCATTATTCCTTTTTTTTCTTTCTGACTACACTTTTCCACTCTATAAATGACTAATAACAAGATATGCAATACTCGTATACATAAATATATGTATTGAGTTAGGTAAGTAACATATATTATTTATCATATTTGTGTAGGTACATTACAAGTATATTTATTTATTTATGTCGGCACAACACAATATATTAAGGCCACACATTGACCCTGATAGTATATTCATTATTAGTGGCATCCTAATATATATGTTAGATACTTATTTTCTTCCATTTCTCGGTGGTTTTTACAACTCCTGAGCCCAAACTGTTCAATTTTTGCTTTAAGTCTTAAGTACTTAAGAGTAAATTATTCGAGTTTTGGCTGGTAATTTTCCCATACCTAAACATTGGATTATTTTCTAAGAAAGATGCATAAGTCTGGTATTGTTTTTGGGAGTCAGGGTCCAGCAGGTTAATGCATGATGCTGCGGCGCTCTTAACAAAAAATGACTGAAAATTTGCTGTGAAATGGCAGAAAAGGATTTTACGGCATCTGGGAGACCTGCCGATTGCCGAAAAAAATATTTTCTGCCAATTTCCCCCACCACATAAACTTTCACAAGCCCTTCCAAAAATTGAGAAAATAAAAAAAAACAATCTGGATTTGAAACTTGGCAGGATGATTCACTATATGTGTAATATTGCACATATATATATATATGTGGCTCCAAGTGCGCCCC
The DNA here is from genome assembly GCA_964058915.1 of Tetropium fuscum. Lineage (NCBI taxonomy): Eukaryota > Metazoa > Arthropoda > Insecta > Coleoptera > Cerambycidae > Tetropium > Tetropium fuscum. Next base: position 35,725 of record CAXKVY010004820.1, on the reverse strand, counting down.
CACTTCCTTGTAATATTTTTTTTTAGGCAAAAACTCGCCACAAGTTGCCACTTGGTGGCAGAAAATGAGAACTAGCTATATTTACCAACTCAAAAAGTTAGAACAAATATTTCTTCCAAATTTGTAATTTGCAGTTCAATATCTGACAAGTTAACTCATGAGCGCTCAAGCGGTTCTGGTTCAGTTCATTTCAGTTCATTTAGAACCCCCGCGACAGAATGAATTGGCGAGGGGGGACATTCTGACCCCACCTGACCCTATGTTTTCGAGGGTGCTCTTTGGAAGGGTGTCAACGGAAAATCGGTAAAGAAAAGTCTGGAATGAGAAAAATCATGTTTCTTCCGGAAGCGTCGCATTTTCACATCGACATCGTTAGACAAAATAATTGTCCTTAACTTCCAGGGTAGCAGATGACTCCGGAACTGCCGAACATCGTGTCCTCGATGTTCAAACTCAAAGTTTTCACGGTGGGGAAAAAATGTTCTTACGTAGAAAATCAAAAATGCAACAGTTTACCGGAAAGGTTTCAAAGAAAAAACTCGCGAAATATATTATCCAAGAAAATCAAGGAATTTGATAATAATTAATATTTTGGTCCCAAGTTTCATCCTTGGCATCTTAACGTGAGGTATCCTTTCTTTATAACATTTTTCTCTATTTTGAAAATGGATGACAATCAAGTGAATTGAGAATGTCACTAAAATATTGGCAATATTTCAAATATAATATGACCTGACTAATATTCTTGTCTGATTTCTTGTTATAATTCATGTAAAGACTGTTGCCGGAAGCCGCTTTTTATGGGACCGTTGTGATTATGGTGCAATGGTGGCATTCCTATTTTTTTTTAGAGTTTGTAAAACAACAGGTACAGAACAACATCATTATAAAATACATATACATACTAAACATAAGAATGCCCTGTAACCCATAATTAAACCTGACTTTGGAGGCGGTTCCATTTAGTCGAGCATTTTACAATATTACATGATTATGATAATATCTATGCAAACATAATATTATTTCGGTACAAAATTTATTTTATAAAATTATACTTACTTTTAATTTGTGGCAGCTCCAGATTTTGTTTGCTAAAAATCTCAAGAAAAATTACTAAAATTTCAAACTAAATATTGCTGCACATATTTTACATCAATGTTAACTAGATATGAGTTGTTTACTGGAAATTTTTTACGCCTACCAATATATTTGCACAGCGCAGTTATCAGTGATAAGGCTATGCAAATGTCATTATTTATGGACTGATAATTCTATATAACTGGACAACGACAAGAGGCGGTTGGTCTCTTATTTATCGGTTAGGAGGAAAACCCATTTTAGAGATATACTTATATCTAGATATACTTAGACTATATATACTTATATAAGATATATATATATATATATATATATATATATATATATATATATATATATATATATATATATATATATATATATATATATATATATATATATATATATATATATATATATATATATATATATATATATATATATATATATATATATATATATATATATAAATACATACATACATACATACATACATACATATATATATATATATATATATATATATATATATATATATATATATATATATATATATATATATATATATATATATATAATACATACATACATACATACATATATATATATATATATATATATATATATATATATATATATATATATATATATATATATATATATATATAAATACATACATACATACATACATACATATATATATATATATATATATATATATATATATATATATATATATATATTAGCTTTGCAGTTCTTTGCTATTCATATTTGTTTTGTGAAAAGTAATTTTGGGTTTGTAGCATTTCATTACATAGATAAATAAGCAAATAGACAAATAATAAGGAAGATACACTTACCAGTCCTATATCTGAATATACACACGGAAACGAACCACTTAGAAGTTGTACAAGATCTTTGATCATTTATACTTTGAATTTAAAATATTAATATTTTAAATTCAAGTATAAATGATTAATCAAACAGGTCGTACACCACTCTGCAGATCCTCAATGAAGGTGAAAGAACTTGTACAACTTCTAAGTGGTTCGTTTCCGTGTGTATGTCCAGATATAGGACTGGTAAGTGTATCTTCCTTATTATTTGTCTATTTGCTTATTTCTCTATGTAATGAAATGCTGCAAAGCCAAGATTACTTTTCACAATATATATATATATATATATATATATATATATATATATATATATATATATATATATATATATATATATATATATATATATATATATATATATATATATATATATATATATATATATATATATATATATATGTATATTCCGTATATACGAGTATGTCCAGATATACAACTGGTAAGTGTGTCTCCCTTATTATTCATATATTTTCTTATTTCTCTATGTAATGAAACGCGATTTTTTTTCTGATATCCCGGAAACTGCATATATCCAAAAGATAACAGGAAGAATATATAATTTAGTTGAATTCTCAACAAAAACTAGTTTCATAAAATAGAATAGATTACATAATATTATATTTTATGGATTTTCCATGTATTTTATATTTATTTTAAATATATTCATGATAATAGCTGGTACCAGGCCCGGATTCACGGCGGAGCAGCCGATGCGGAAGCCACGGGGCCCCCACATATTGCGTGCCTCCACAAACCTTGGGATTAAAAATTTTGTGACAGTAAAAAGAAAGCCTCTAAGAAAGCACATAGAGTGATATTCACTTAAATGTAATAACGTATTATCAACTGCAAAAATGATTTTCAATAAATGAAAAAAAAATTATATAAAGATAGAAGTAATTAGATATTGATTAATTGAAAGCGCCCCTACTTTCTTCATTGCCCCGGGCCCCCATACCCCTGCATCTGTCCCTGCTGATAACTATTATCATGAATTACATTATTATTCGGGACTTCATGTGTCATTGGAATATCACCACAATGAAAACATGTGTCTTAAAATAGAATTGCTTATTAAATATGTAAAATACACCAGACAACAGATATCGTGATTCGTTTAAATGTAGATAAATAAAATAAGAGCTATACAACTATACGTACCTACGTACCATATAACCTAGTGATTTCTTATGGGCTGATTTGTCACTTTACTTTTTAGACATAATAACAAAAACACTCAATAGCTTGCAGTATTTGTTTATATTAGGTGGTTAAACTTTAGACGTCTAGACTCTCGAGTTAACGTTCTGTCAAATTCGCCGTAAGGTAAAGTAGTTTCCCAACTCGCAAGTATGCAACGGATAAAAAGCAGGGCCGTCTTAGGATTCAATGATTTAGATATTTTATTACCGTTTGGATTTCTGCTTTAAAAATAAACATTATTTGCTAACATTAATACACTAAGTATATTTGCTTACAACGATATATTAATATTTATTATAAAATGCTTACATAAAAAAATATTTATATAATTTTAAATTGAGGTAAAAACAAAGCATTAAAAAATAAAAAATGCAATTAACCATAGCAATGACAGGAAAAATCCACACATTATCATATTGCCAAAATTAATTCTTACTCAAAACCTATACATTTTTCGCACATTACCCTTATCTTCACATACCTATAATAGCTCATTCAAGTGGTGGGTGTCCATTAACAAAATTAAGAACGGTTTTTTTTCATCGGCTCTATATGTGTTTTGGGATGTTGAATCCGAATTGTAGGAGGTCTGCTAAAAAACCCTAAAATGTTCGCACTTAGGGAAGCTGACCCTATACAAATTTAGAGTAAAAAGTTTCCTACAAAATGCAATTTTCAACATTGATCTTCTGATGATCGGTATTGGCCCTTCTACGAAAACGTCAAAATTGTCCACTCCCACCCCCTACAACTCGAAAGATATACATATTATTAACAAACACCCCTATATCTCGAAAACAATCAAATTTCCTACAAGAGATAACATTCAATTTTCTCAAGGGCGGCGATAGCAAAACGAAAATTGCGTTCTGTGCCCTACAGCCAAAATGACATCTCCCACCTGTCTATCTCTAATCCCCAAAAAAAACGTTTTTTACTAAGAGGGTCGCCAATACTGTAACTTACCAGTACTTCATATTAGGGAAATTCGGAATTATAATTATGAGAAAGAAGGAATTTAGTGTTAGAAGATGGTTACAAAAGACAGATAAGTTGTATATAGTATACAGTATACGTATAAGATATACGGTATACGGTGTACGCGGTATGCGGTATACGGTATACGGTATACGGTATACGGTATACGCTATACGGTATGCGGTATACGGTATACGGTGTACGGTATACGGTAGACTGTATACAATATACGGTATACGGTGTACGATATACGATAGACGGTATACGGTATAAAGTATACGGTATACGGAATGCGGTATACCATATCCGGTACACAGTATATGGTATGCACTAAACAGTATACAGTAGACAGCGTACAGTGTACAGTAAATAGCGTACAGTGTACAGTATACAGTATATGGTATACGGTATACAGTATACCATATACGGTATACAGTACACAGTATACAGTATTCAGCATACAGCATACGGCATACGGGAAATGGTATACGTAATACAATATACAGTATACAGTATATAGTAAACAGTATACAGACCCCCTACACTACAGCAAACTTGAAATTAGGATTCAGCACAAAAAACGTATAGAACCGCTGATAAAGAGACTACCGCACTATTGTTAGGAACAATAGCAGTTTCGTTACAGTGTACAGTAGGCAGTCTTGCTGATGGACTGTGCTAATATAGATGCATTACAATAAATTAATATATTTCCGTCTTGAATATACAATTACCTATTTCGTCTTTGTCAGTTAGAAGTCAATAGGAATAATATTGAGCACATTTTTGAACCTATATAATATAGTGTATTCATTTTAGCCCAAAATTTTACTCTTACAAGCAAGAGATTTTTGATGTTTACATATAGTACTTGACTACCCGACTAACGTACTAAAAGTCTCAGAAAAATAATGTCTACGGCCGCCATATTTGAAAATGTCAGCCGAAAACTAATTTTTCACACTTATCTCGGAAACTATTCGTCATAAAAAATATTTCAATTAAATAATGTTTTTCATAAAATTGTCTACACTTTTTGTTCTTAGTATTTTGAAGAAGCGATTGTTTTTACAAGTTTTTATGTAGATAATTTCAAATCAACCCCAATGTTAGTAACGAATTTCGACTTATGTTACGAATTTCCATGAAACTCTAGATGACGCGACGTTCATATTGTCCACCCTGGGCACCAGGTACCTCAGACGCCGTTGCCGTCATGATATTCGTGTTCAGCAACCCCAAAAACTTCCGCCTAACGAAACTGGACATATTTCCATCAATATTTACCGAGTTGTAAATTTTGTATTTTTGTATGGCTAAAATTGAGACACTTTAGCATATATTTAAATTATTCTTCTCTCCTCGTGAGCATTGAAAATGATCTCACTCACTAGCCGGAACCATTCCATATACGATATATAATAATGTCAAATAATGTTGATTTTTCCTAGTAATTTGTGTTCTCGTCTGAAGCTCTGTTATACGGTAAAAATATACATATAAAATCCCAGCCTTAAATAAGTTATTTAAGTTAAATAGATATGTAAGCACAGCTTAATATCTTGCAATTTATATTAGTAAACGTGCATCATGGTTTACTAATTCCTGTTTCATCTTCTCTAATATTTAATTCATTATACTCAAAATCTGAGACTTTTCTCCGGAAAACTTTAAGGAAAGCCACTTTAAAATACTTATTACATGTCCATAGTTTATACATAGCTATTAATGAACAGTAATATGCCAAATACTCGGGCACAAGTGCTATATACGACACAATGCGTTCCACGTCGTGGTCGTTTCTAAAAATCACCATTAAAATATCGAACATTAAAAGAGGTAGCCAGCACACATGTATGATAACGGCCACTTTTACAGCGTAATATTTATTTAAGGCTGGAATATGTAGGCTTTGCTCCAATTTTTGTTGTTTGTGTGTTAGATACAGAATAACGGTTAACAATAAAAGTACAAAGAAATAGTAAGTTGTGAGAAAATATAAGTTAAAATTGCTCACAAGTCCCTTTTTGAGACACACACTCGCGGCTGCTAGATACTTAAGAAACAGGGCGAAGTATATAAAAGAAAATACGTATGGATAACGTTCTGCATATTTAGATAACCATTTGGGTTTCACACTCTCAAGAAAGGCGTCGATCCCAAATCCTCCGCAAAAACTGAAAACCAGAGCCATCGCAAAGTATTCCACTCGTATCCATACGCAATACCAACGAACCTCTAATTCACCATTATAGAACATATCCAGAATTATATAAAACACTGGAGTTGATACGATATAGCACATGTGTGATGTGGCGAAGTTTAACAGATACATATTATTCTTATTTCTTAGTCTTTTATATTTTAAAATAACCACAATTAAGATTATGTCTACCAAGATCGGTACGATGCCAAAAAAATAGTAAGTTGCGATCCCGAGGTACTCTAATGGTGTCTTCTCGTTATGGGGATTGAAGATGTGCGGATCGTCCACCCACGGGTAACTTTCAGATTCCATACTTAGGTTCTGAAACAAATAATAATAATCATAGTAATTTAGTTACTATTATAGGAATTAAGGTATCAAGGATAATAACGCCCGAGGTCGGCAGTGTACTAGCCCGACGGATCGAATTTTTCTGACAGTTTCCATTTATTAATTTGATATCGTAATTCTGTCAAATTAAACACGAAAGGGGGGTAAACGCTTGTTACTATTATATATATATATATATATATATATATATATATATATATATATATATATATATATATATATATATATATATATATATATATATATATATATATATATATATATATATATATATATATATATATATATATATATATATATATATATATATATATATATATATATATATATATATATATATATATATATATATATATATATATATATATATATATATATATATATATATATGTTACTGTGAGTCCGAAATTAGTGAATGTCAACTTTCACCGGCGTATGTCGACGAACACAGATGGCTCCGGTGAATGTCGGAAACGACAGATCTTAACTTCCTTTTGGGCGGTCCCTGCGTCCTGTTTGTTGGCTTTGGCTTCGTCAGTCTTTAGTAATGGGAACTTTAGTTACTTTTGAGTACTTGTAACGATTAGTTACTTTCAGGATTAGTTACTTAGGACTAGTTTCTTTTGCATATATTTTAAAATAATTATAATTATTATTGCGGTATAGTTAGTTCTTTTCATGTATGTATAAAAATACTGCTGCAATGTAACTAGTTTCTTCAAAGAGAGTAGCCGCAAAAGTTCAAGTCCCTGATGTCGACCGTGGTCGTACAGACCCTCGAAATGTATTAGCAGTTGTTGTTGGAATAGAGGATTCAGGCTTTTATAAATTAGCAAACAAAAATGGTACCTTGAAACAGCTTTTCACCCGTAATCAGTTCGTAATTTCTAAAGAAAAGTTACTTTCCATTGGTCCTTCTCTTCATCCATGGATGAAGAGAAGCAGCTTGTGCTAATTCAAAAAGTGTAGGGCAAGGCTATACACGTTGCAATTGCAAAAGGAAGTCATCGACGGCTAAATTCAGTTGTAAAAGCAAAGGCCTTTTGTGCAATTCATGTCATGGTAGTTTAGGTTGCTGCAATAAATAAGAATGTCATACATTTTCTTAGTTTTTTATATTTCAGTTTAAAAATTAAAATGTATGTGTATGTTTATTATATTGACATTATTTTAGTTTTGTTTCATGATTTACAATGTTCCACTGTTTGTTTTAAGTTGAACAATTTCCTTAAGTTTATTGGAAAACTTTTCCCATGTTTTAATAAATAAATATTACCTATAGTTTTATCTTTGTTTTCCTTTATTAAATAAACGTTTATTTTCAACATGCACCATGATTACATGCTGAATTACGACATTCACCGGTGTAAGTTAGAAATAATGATATTTCACTTATATTTCGGATATACGCCAAGCAACTTAGAGAATGTTGACATACACTGGTGTATCTCGACATTCACCGGATTTCGGTGTTTCACAGTAACATATATAATGGTAAAGGGGTACTTAAAATTAGGGGATGAACCAGATTTCATTGAAGACGACTTGGAACTTATAGAAATAAGTGAATAACAGGGCTGCACAATATGGACAGACAAATTAATTAGCCAGAAAAATTACTTGGCTAAATTACTTGATGGAAACCGAGAAAATTGAAATGCCTATGTAACATAAATCGTTAGAAAACATTTTTGTGTTTTATTTTAGCTCATACAGATACTCATACAGATACTTCATCCTTTCACAGTAATGCTAAAACTACTTACCGCCATTAAAAGGGTCACAGCCGATGGTTATTAACAGAATTGTAATTAAATTAGCACCAACTACTTTTCTATTACATTTTAAAACCACATCAGTTTACTTTTGTCAACTCTCAACTGTATAGGATCCGTCTGGATCAATTTAATAATTTAATGAATCCTACACATGCAATTTAGAGACATTATTTACGCGAATTATACATCATAAATGTTTATGCTGTATTAGTCACACAATTGCGGGACAAGAAACATTTATTAAGTATATCTGTACCCCAGCTTTATTGTATGATACCAAAGAAGCGAAAAAGACCTTAATTGTACAGGCAGATGGAAGATATTCTGTGGTCCTCCTTGTGATTTTTCGTACCAACTTTGGCTCCATTTTATTGCAACTATTATTCAACGAGCAATGATTTATCCCAATTCTTCGTGCAGGGTGACCTTTGAGGCACTAGCCCTAGACGAGTGAATGATGGCTATTAGATGCGAGTTGAATACCATATTTTTTGCAGGCGGTCGTAAATCAACGTGTGCACCTGCCGTATACGAAGACGTTTAGTGGTTTCACTCACATTTGTCGCTGCCGATTACGATACGGGGACCGTGCGAATATATTCCAGTAAACATGTTTAATATTCTTTCATAACCTTCACTGTAGATTTTGTTTGCACTTACCTGTTGAACATGTGTTAAAGAAAAACTAAAATATAAATTTATATGGGCTTTAATTGATCATTACATTGTAAAAACAAATACATAGGTACTGTATATTCGTCAAAATAATATTAATGAGAATCGCTCTCATCTATTGACAACCAAAGAAATCTCGATTTCACGGATATTTTCTTTATCTAGGGTTTCTGCCTTAGCAACCGGCGATATTCGATAATTTCCCTAGAGAAATATTCGATTGCCATGACTACCAAATTGAAGAAGTTTTATGCTATATTGTAGCAATTTTCTTAACACAAAATCGGATAAAAAATAATTATTCATAATTATTTGGTGTTTCTATCAATTTCAGCATTAATTGCCTTGGCTTGACTCGAGATTGACTATTTGCAGTCAGATATAGAAGCTCTGGCTCTAGATATTTCTCTCTTTTTTTGGGCGTATCCCAAGACTCTAATTTAGAACCACCTTTATTTCCATTATTTTTTTACTACCTTACTGTTTGTTGTTTAGTGTATAAAGTTGCTATTTCCAGATGACATTAAACTGTACTCGAAAATAATATATCTATCTAACCGCATAGGTCTTCAGCAGTGTCTGCATCATATAAATATATATCATTTGGTGCGCACAAAATAAGCTGAATTTCAATGTTTCAAAATGTAAAGTAATATCGTACACTCGAAAAACTGAAGAAATTCAAAAATCTCTGTTTCTTAAAACTGAAGACATTCAAGGATCTCTTTTTCTTAAAGAGATTATATATAATAACTTTCGATAGCAAGTTTATATTTATTGATATTGTTCATTGATATGAATGTCGTTTCAAATGTCAATATCTATTGAAACGTTCATGCACTGTTCATATGACCACTATTTGTGTAGTTCAATATAGGTATTATGCAGCTAGTTCTATAATATACGGTAAGTTCCTTATATACTGATTTTATTTTTAGTAATACTAGCAATATTTTTTAGGTGAATAGGAAAATAAACAATAATACTTGCACTATCTGTTGAACCTAATATACCGACAAAACATTAAATAATAATATAAATAGGAATATTATGTACATGCAAAAGAACGAACATACAAAAGACGTTCGATGGTATTAGGCAATTTGGGCATCCAATGAATGCCAATGATGCCGATGTGACACGGCCGAGGAACGTGTAAAATGGATCTGAGTGGGAAACATTCTTATTCTGCATCACATTCCCCATCCAATTGTTTTATGATATGACGAAAGGTATATGTAGTGTGATCAATATCTTGTTATAGCTACTACATGATAATGTCATAATGTGATGGGCGATGTATATAAAATCATTTGTTTTTCCTTAAATTCCTGGAAATCGGTTATACTTGACAACGCTGTTAAAAATGCGGTAGCAGGTGTGAAGGGATCGATATAATGAGGGTTTTTTGCTCGGGTTTTTATGTCTCATGTTTCGATGTTACAAACTACATAGGTGCGACGTTACGGATATATTTTATTTTTTCATAAGACTAGTTCGAGATGATGAATCACAAGTCAAAAATTACTGCAACTACAAGACTGATTTTGCATTTTTCGAATAGCTTCAGAAAATAGAATATCAAATAGGTAAATAAAATTTGTATTTCTTGAATTAGTATAAATATGTAATATTCTTTAATTATGCTCAAATATATAGGAATATGGTTCAGATGCATCCTAATTTATTATTATTATATGTAATTATTTATATATATTATTATATATATATATATATATATATATATATATATATATATATATATATATATATATATATATATATATATATATATATATATATATATATATATATATATATATATTTATTTATATATATATATATATATATATATATATATATATATATATATATATTATATATAATATGTAATATATTTATTATTATATGAAATAATTATTATATGTAAAAACATATCATTAGGTATACCGTTGACTGGAGAAATATGAAAGATGCGTATCATTACGGTAAAAAGTGTACAGCTTGGGTAAGAAATAACAATTCCTTAAACTGAAAATATCAAAACATACTCCATACTGCAAGTATACTCTTATATCTATATCGACCAAAAATGTCGGAGCACTTTTACCAATATTAGTTTAAACTAGCTGTTACCTGCGACTTTGTCCACGTGATCGGAGCCCGCGCGACAAGTAGGCTTTGTGATATTAAGTAGTGGGAGGCACCTTTCAGTGCGGCGACGGCGGCGGCGTACGTGTGGGGCGCTCGCGGTACTGGATACTGCTACTTTAGTTTGTTTTATTTTTATTCGAAGGTCGAACGAATTATTTATTAGCATTTATATTGGATTATATTATATTGGATGTATACTTCTCTATATGATTCGAATTTTCGGATCGAAACATCAGCCATTTGTCAGATAATATCGCGTCAAAATCGGTCCAGCCGTTTCGGAGATCGGATATTGTTCACTATCTCATGGATTTAATTTTTTTGCGCAGAACCTTAATTGTTTTTCCAGAATAAAATTAAGTTACTCCTTGTAACATCAGCTATCAGTCAGTGAAAGTTCCGTCAAAATCGGTCCAGCCGTTTCGGAGATTAGTCGGACAAACAAACAGACAGACAAATTTAAAAATTGGTTTCTTGTTATAAGTACCGTATCAGTTCATTTAAAAAGCCGTTATTTTGACATTACAAATAGACACCTCAATTTTATTTATATGTATTGATTAGTATTATACTTCAACGTTTCAGTTTTTTTCTTCGATACCCTTGACTTTTAAGTTGATTGATCAAAAGAGGTTAGCGTTAGAAGATAATTTATGTATACCTACTAAGTAAATTCAATTGTTTTGTTGCAGAATAAAAATGAAGGTGGCTATCTGCATTTGCCTCGTTCTCGTGTCCATCGCAGCTGCTTTCCCGCAGAAAGAAGGAAACCAATTTGCGTGATATGTTATTATTTACACATATAGTTACACTGACATTGGTATTTTTCACTGTCATTTACTAGTCCCACTCTTCACAAAAATTCACATCAGAAATTCATATCACTATTTACTATCTGAAAATAAGTCCCTTTCACTACTGTCTTCATTTACATTTATTATGACTGGTTTAACGGGAGTATCCGGAGTATTCATTCCTCTTGTTTTGGCCATTTCGTCCACTACACAGTTATTGAGCTGGAAAATGTTGCCTTTCCAGTATCAACAATTCAGCTTTAAGTAGTGTAAGTAGTTTAAGAGTTCCATGTTTCTTTCTTCCAGCCAGTATTTAATTTGCCCTTTCCGCCATGCAGTTGTGGACAGCTGTTCTGTTCTACGAGAATGATAAGAAGCATTATCCATCAGATCCAGGTTGTAATTTGTTCAGAATTCCTTTGAACCAATCCTCGAAAACGGTGGAATTCATGTCTTCATGGTAATCGCTTGTTTTCTTGGATTCGAAGGTTAAAAGACCGTTATATACAAAATCATATTCACTACCAATATGGACTATTATTAAACGACGTCATTTTCCAGTGGGTATCTTCTAGCCTGTAGACCATATTTCTATAAATGCCTGACTCTCTGAAAAGAGCTCTCCTCTTTACATTCTTATCTTGCCACACCTTTGACACACTGTATCCTTCATTTACCCATGTTTAATCTCAATAAAAAAATTGATGTCGCGTTGTAAACACCTACCTAATACGGTCAAGTCTACAATAACTCATCGAACACCTACAACTGCCACTGAGACAATAACAAAAAATATCCGTTAATACAACGCGCAAAATTATACTTATATGCTTGCGCCATCACCCTATAGATGTATTTCAGGCGATACCAACAGATGAAACGTTCGTTCGGAAAAAATTAAAACAGATACACTTTCAGTTCGCATCCATTTACAATTTGTTTTTGATATATCATAAATTAGATTGATTTAACATTATTGTTTTTTATTTTATTTCCTATATTAGGATAATTGCGCGCGCCTCTGAGCACCGCATTCCATTAGTTTGCATATCAAACGAAAGCACTATAGTACGTACTTAACTACTTGACTTGACAGTCAACTGTTCATGCTTGACTTGATCTTGAGTTGAGATCAAGTCAAGTAGATTGAATATCAAGCCGTGAATCCCTATGGACAGGGTGCAAACACATAACAATGTCTTATTTAGAGAAGAAAGAATTTGCAGTCAGATGTAAAACTATGGCTGTAGATCTTATTTTTTTAATTTAGTAAGGGCCAACTTTCAAAATTTGGATAGTATTATGTAGTTAGTTCCATAATGCATTACTTAAAGTACGTTACTTGTATAATGATTCCATTTTTAGTAATACTAGCACTATTTTTTAGGTGAATAGGAAAATAAATACTAATACTTGCACTGTTTATTTAAGCTGCTATATTGACATAAAATTAAATAATATAAATAGGAATATTACACATATGAAAAAATTCTTATACAATTAATACACATTAAAGGCAAATACTAGGTACGGTCGTTATGGATATTATATTTTTTTCATGAGACTACTTCTAAATAATGAATAACAAGTCAAAACTTAATGAGACAACAAGATATTCATACTGATTTGACCCTTTTCGAATAGCTTCAGAAAATAGATACTACAAAACAGGGAAAAAATTGTATTTGTTGAATTATTATACGTAACATTCTTTAATATTGGTCAAACATATTAAATATTATCTATTCTAGATTCAGATATATCCAAATTTCAGATGGAACACATTTCAGACTATCAAGCAATCAGTATTTGCCCATCCTGTACATCAGTATCCAATGAAGCATCCGGATTATTTGAATTTTGTTGTAAATTGTTCTGTAAGTCCTCATATACGTTTTCATTACTATAGCATTTCCGGCAACATTTAAAGGTATGCATAAATGCAATTTTAAAATATTTATTTAGCCTTAACAACGTGTAAGTGACTAGAATAGGACAGGCAGATAATATAATTGCAGGAATAAAGATAGTCCATTCAAGAATATAGTCAAAAATCATATGGATACCCTGAAAAAAGTAATACAATATATGGTAAATGAACTCTGGAACGAAGCACATATATATGACATTAACTGCAGATAAAACATACATATTTTCAGTTGCTGATCGTTCCAGTTTAAGAAAACATCTTAGTGAATTTAAAATAATAAGCCCAATAAGACATATTCCATAGATTGTATACCAAAAGTGCGTCCAAAGCAGACTAGTAAACTTATGTGTATGAGCAAGAGGATCTCTATGTAATATGAAAATTTTGACAATAAATTGTGATATGAATAATAGATAAAACGTGAAAAAGTACAATTTATAGTACCTAGCGTATGACCTTACATATTCTGGCTTGTAAGCTGACAAAAACCAATCTAATGCTAAAGAAAAACTGAAGATAAAATACAAGCTCAGTATTGTATCGAAAAATAACGCAGTATGCAGATATTCAGAATAGAAGAAGAATCCAAAATAGACGTGAACTATTATCACTCTTAACTGAAGAATGCAATCGAGCATACAACAATTTAGTAGATACACATTCAACCTAGTCCGTAATGTTTCGATTCTACATATAGCGTATATCAGAAACACATCTAAAATTATCGATATGATGCACATGGTTAGATTCGGAACTATCAATATTAATCTATATAATGCTTCTCGGTAATATACTTGTTGGTGATAGTAATTGTTATCGTATATCATATCGTTATCAATGTATAATATATCTCCATATTCTGCAACTTCATCTCTCACTGAGGCATTAGAGGTGTAATAATCTGAAGATGACATTTCAGCAACGTGGGTATCTAAAATGTAAACAACGTTACAGTATATTAAAGTAATAGTACTACTTTGAATTGAAGCTAGCACGTACAAATGTTCAAACACATACGAATGTGACCGTATATGGTCCCATGACACTTATCTAATTATTCTACGAGTATAATCATTGTCAGTTTCTTAAGAAATATTTTCGAAGTACTTCTGAACTCTATTACGGCATTAATAAATAATGCAATAAGGGGAAATTGTGCTTACTTCAATTATATTTTATTTCTATTATTAACTAATAATTATTATTAAATAATAAATATTGTGTCAAGAAATATTATATTACATTTAAAAAATATTTACGGGTATTCAAGCGTAAATTTAAATGCAGTGTAAATTTTTGTGCGTTTATGGGACATGTTACTTATTTGCATTTTGTATACTATTTTTAACGATTCTTTGCCGCTGTTGACAGATGCGAAGCAAGGATAATTTATCCCGATTCAACCTGACTTATGGTGAGTAACCATTATAATTTTGAAATTATTAACATTTTATACCTGAATTATAAAGCACTTAGAGGCATATTATTAGATATTTTGTGAAGCATACCACAATTTTATTAACATTGCATTTAGACATGTTTCACGGTAATCTAAATCCGCACATTTGAAAAGTTAATTTTTCGCAAGAGTTCTGTACGCAGGTTTTGCCAAATACTAATGGATAATAGGAAGAGTACGGGTCCAATACCTGCGCCTTATAGGATATCTGCTGCTACTAGTAAAATATTAGATAGTATAAACTAAACATCAAACGCATAAATGTTGTTAACAAGATATAAAAGAAAAATGAAGTAAAATAATATTATTCATTAATTCAAGAGAAAATAAATTGTCAGTGTGCTCCTATAGCGCCCTATGAAAATGATAATATGTACTTGGAAATATTCCCGAATCCTAGTTGTTGATAATGTAAACCCCTGATTGTTGTAGCTTAAGAATATCTGTGAAATAAATGCTATAAAATATTTTTCCGATATTCGATTCGATGTTCGAAGTTTTCGAACATCGATTGTTTTAATATGGTTTATGGAAGTACACTTATGTATAGTTTCTATAATATTGACTATTCAACTCAACGTTTTTTCCCTATGTAATTATTTAGCCTCTGCAATAGCATAATACAGTGACAATATTTACGTCAAATGAGAAGCAATAGAGTCTTCTAGCGACGACATTTATGTCAGATAAACGTCAAAAAAATTATGAATTTTACTTTTAAGGAACAATCAACACTGTTTTTAACTGATAGTTATAATTTCTTTTTAAATAACAAGATATAAATTTATTGTCCTATTCTCCTTTTCAATGATGTTAAATTACGACAGATAAGTAAATGTCAAATAAATTATCAACGCACTTGGCGTTTAATTATATACAATTTAATTTTCTTAAAAAATTAACATTCTTTATTATATGTAAGTATGTCGTATTATGTAGTATTATATGTCGTATGTCTAATAAGCCATTTCTTGAATTCTAAATTTTAAAAAAATAAAAGAAAGGTCCTTGATAACTAAGTCGAACCTTGTTCAGGAGGTTACCTTGGGAAATACTAAAAAAAATAAAATCATTTTAAATATCACGTACAAGAAATTAATGATAGCGTTAATATAATTACTAATTCACTTGCCCTCGAAATAAAACGTACCTGATTACTATTTAGAAGCACTAAACCTCATATGCTCATGTCTGCAGAAATATTGGTTTGAAATCCATATTACTAAAACAGTTTAGTTGGCTACGCCTACTATAGTTAGTAGCGTGCCCAGCGTGAAATATTCATTAGGTCATCATTATCATAAGATTTAATTAGCTCATCACAAACAAAAATTAATGGTTTATGAAACATACGCACATTTTATATCAACGCAGTTCCGCCCACTCAGGGTACTACGATACGTATGTTTGTCGTGTCACACCAAAAAAGAATATGTATATATATATATATATATATATATATATATATATATATATATATATATATATATATATATATATATATATATATATATATATATATATATATATATATATATATATGTATATTAAAATGAAAATATGAAATTAAAAACTCTCACTCTGATATTCGTTAGAACTTCTTAAAATAAATATCTAACGTTCAACATAACTGAATACCTAGTACATTATTCATATAAAAGTCATTACTCTTAAATAACAAATATAAAATAAAGGTGTACATAGATTTAAAAATGTACAAAGTAAGATTACATAGTCAAATGCTTGACAAAGGTGTCCTAAAATCTATATTATAATATATTATATCTATATTATTATATATTATATTACAGTGAACAACATACAATTCTTGGCATGTATCGAGCGACCTTAGTACAAGTACACTAATAATACAAGTTTTGATAAATATAAGGTAAATATAAATATATAGCATTTCTATATAAAATAGGCTAAAAATGAGGTAAACCATATATAATATAAACATATCCTATAATATAACCACATAAAGTAATATAACAGGAAAGAAGTGTGATTGTTGTGAATATTTCGGATTCCTAACGATTCAATGACAGTATCTGTCACAAAAGTTCAAAGTCTATAGCAAGACAACCTTATAGCTGGACTATAAGAAACACAATATTAGATTAAATAAGTCAAAATTAAAGTAAATAGACACAGATAGATTAAGAGGTAAACTAACAATGATAGTGAAAATAAAAACTTAGCGTGATAGTGCTACAAACATTAAAAGGATAGGTAAATACCACAAAAACAGTAAAAATATCTAGTGCACAATATAAAATAAAACAAGGACTATTGTTTAAAACAATTTTATTGATTACTAACCAAAAAAATTGAAAAGGGGTGAAGACAAGGATTTAATGGGGAAAAATTTTAGATGTAAATCACAATTAAAAAGAGGCAGAGGAGAATAAATACTTACTCAAGTGTACGTAGAGAGGTTATCGAGGTCAGGAAATCAGTAATTGGATAAACAGGTTCCAGCATTTGATCCAGGTATCCAGAGATGCAGGCATTCCAGAATACTTCCTAAAAAAGGAGAAGGAATCACTACAGCTTCACAATAATAGAAACATAAAACAGGTACTGAAATACAAATATTTGCTAGGAAATGAACTCAAATAGATAACGAATTCGTTTAAATAAATCTAAGTAGAGTAAAAGCTTAATAAAGACAAGCACTTACCTTAGTTAGCATTTTGAAGATAATATCCATATAATGAGAAAATAACAAATCAATAAATAATTCAATAGTAAACTTGTAAAAACGGCAATCAAATCTGTTACAAACAAACTGTTACGGTTATTTAAGTTTTTTGGGGAGTTACATTTGATAAAGTCTTAAAAATTTCATTTCCGGTTGTACCGGAAGTACTACGAAAAGTGATTTTCAAATTACTTCAATATTTTTAATGGAACACCCTGTATTGACATTAAATTTACATTCTACTTACCTTTCTGGATATTTCTGCCGTCTCCTACCTAAACCTAATAGTTTATGAGGTATCGGCGACTGAATGTTCACGTGCACTGTCACAAAGGCTAAACAATAAAAAAAATTATGTTTAAACAGAACTTTGATTCATGAGGACTGTGTAAAACAGAAAACGATTTACCGATTTTGACAGTACTGTTGCATTATTTAAAAGTTTCTCTGGACAGTTGTCATTTTATTTTTCGTTTTATTATTGATTTACCTTCTAGCAAGTGTTTGTGTTATCTAATTGTTGAAAATGGCTGTGTTTAGGCGCGAGATCTCCAGACCTTATACCATTGGATTTTTTTTACTGAACCCATATCAAGCAAAACTTATATAAAGACACAACCACATAAAATAGAAGACTTTAGAAATTGAATTACGCAAGTGATAGACTCTATTATTCCAATTCAAAAGGAAAATTTCTTCGGGAATTTAAAAAATTCTTGCCGAGAAGTCAACGGTGTACATTTTAAACCTTTAAATTATGGTTAAAATAAATTATACCTACCTATTATAATATAATATATATAATAATATATTTATTTCATTAAAAATTAAATTACAGGGAGTAAGATGTCAGCCTTAATTATTGTATTAATTCACAAAATATATATAAATTTACATCCATTTTAAGTTAAAAACTTGCGAATGGATGGATACATCTCAATACAATTCAGATAAATTAACTAATAATTAAAAAAGAGAAGAAAGAGTAAAGAGAAAGAGAAAAAAAAGAAAAGTAGTACTTTTACAAAATTTAATGTCTTATGTTAATTAAATCAGTGTTTCAATAAAAGATCTTTCGATCTCTCGCAACCATTTCTTAACCAATTTCTTAAAAATAAATACATTTACGCTATTTTTAATGTTAGAAGGCAAATGATTATACAATCTCTGTCCAATATAAACAAAGTGTCTTTTGCCTATATCTTTTTTTGTACATCTAGTTTCATGAGGTTATTTGTTTTTTGGCGAGTGCAGTAAAGATGATCTATAGGTTGTAAAATGTGCTTGCTTTTGTAAAGATATATTAGTATCACTTTAACGTAGATCTGTCTTAAATCCAGTATTTTTGACTCACGGTATAGTTGATCCGTACAAAACCTGATGTTTTTATATAAAATTATTATTAGTGATTCACTTTTGATACTTATTTTATTTTTCTGCTTTTAGCAGATTTGTGACATATTTATAGTGTAGGTGAACATTAAGTCGCCGATATCTCATAAACTATTAGGTTTAGGTAGGGGACAGAAGAAACAAAAAATATCCAGAAAGGCTAGTAGAATATAAATTGAATGTTAAATACAGGGTGTTCCACTAAAAATATCGAAGCAATTTCAGCCTGAAAATCACTTTTCGTAGTACTTCCAGTAAAGCCGGAAATTAAATTTTTATGACTTTATCAAATTTTATTCCCCAAAAAACTTAAATAACCGTAACAGATTTGTTCCTACATTCATTTGTTTTATGTGAAAATGAAGTAATTTAGCATTGATATAACATTTTCAACCGCCATTTTCTCGAAAACTGTCAAAGATAGATATAGGGTATGCTACATGTTTTGGTTCTATTATTTTCTGGGAAATCTAAATTTCTAATAATATATAGGGTATTCCATTAAAAATAACAAAGTTTATACTGTTTCCGGTTAAACCGGAAATGGCAATCAGATCTTGAAGCAATCAAACTGTGCACCGTTGTCAACCATACAACTTCTCAAAGTTTTAAATGGATGTATTTTATTACAAGGAAGTTATAGGCTGGCTAGTAATATCGTAGGCACCCCGTATATCAAGGGAGGGAACTTAGCAAAATCGGCAAAAATAAATTTATAAACAGAAATACGCGACTTGCAAGATATGTGGCTGGTACAAATAAAACACACAGTATCTGGAATTAAATATAAGAACGTGAACGTGAAGTAATTCACTATTGTAAAATGTGTAAATATAAATATGTGACGTGTATATGATATAATATATGTAAATAAAAGGATGTGTAAAATGGACGTAGTATGAACAAATTTAAACAAAAAAAGAAGTAATGTGTCACAACATCGTGTGACACGGGAGTCCACAACTTACATGTGACAATAACAAAACAATGTAATGATCTAAGAAACATCTGTGATTTTGACGTTTGATACTAATATATTAATCTATGTCTGACACTTTTTGTAACAGAGGCAAACTAAAATGTAAAATAAATGGCGATGGTAATAGCGCTTGTAATAAGGAAATCGACAATCATAAGACGAATGTTTTACCTAGGTAAGTAGGTGGTAGTTCTCAGACCACCAACAGCAAATGCTCGACTAAGCAAATTAAAGGTACATGAGCTATCTAAATCTGTTGTATCTAGTCATACAGAAATTGCTTGCTTAATCAAAAGTAAGCAATTTATTTCACAAAATAAATAAATAAATATATATTAATAAATAAATAAATAAATAAAAAACAAATTAAAGCTGGCACTATACTATCCATCCATCTATGTTGATAATAATACAGCTATCATATATCATAGAGTAAGTTAATCGATGCCGGAAAGATAAGAGATAAATAAAATATTTGTCACCTACATATTATTTTTTCAGGATCTCTGCTGCTGAAATGTTTATCTATCATCAAGAAACATCATGTACGCATAAGCGATGGATATATTCGTTTGGTAGTTTGTCAAAAGTCTATTGAAGATGAAAAGTTATTATGCCCTTAAAATATCGCCGTGTCCCGTGTCAACCCGCTTCAAAAAAGTCAAGCCATTATCTACGCGATTAATTCCTGTATAGGTGTGAATGTAGGTGAATGTCTGGTGCATAATAATGGAAACATATTTGCTTTGATAGTCAAATATGAAATATAAGTGCTTTTATATCTGACAGAACATATTGGAGCAGAGAATATTGAATATTGCAAAACTACATTTCGCTTTAAACATACATGAATTGAACACTCGAAATATATTTCTTAAAATGGAAATTGAAGTTCGACTGAATGTAATTTGGGTAAATGTTGCGGAACTGAAGAGCCATTATATTAATTAGCTTGTAAACTTGGCCTCTTAGCAATATAAAGGGTTTGTAAAGAAGAGCTCTTAACGTTAACAAGAGTTATAGGCAAAGTTTTCTCATAATAATAACCTGCAAGGAAGCATAACATCATTACTTAAAATATGAACAGTTGTTCAACACTTGAACTAAAACTGCACCTTGTACCGATGTTAATACGTTACCATTACTCGTGTCCATCAAGTAATGAGTCAACGGAAAATCATCGGAATTTCTTGTTCCTCAAGAACAGGAGCGATTTTGATATTTTTTTAATGTCTGTTTTTATATATTATTTGAAATCAAAAGCAGGTGGTGGCACATAAATATTTATATTCTTGAAACAATAATCATGATATTTATGGAAAAATCAATTTTTCGCGATATTTATTGAGACTGAATAGTATAGTGAAATATTCATATACCTATCTCTGTATAACTTATCGACTCATAGGTGGGTCGGTATTTTGTAAAACTAATCACAAATAAAATATCTACCTCCCTTCTGGAAAGACCTGAGTACTGCAGTTCATTTAATGATAGGGAGTTTACTGGCCAGTATCCAATAGAAATACACCTTGCGCCGTTAAATATTTCCATAATCTCGCGACAGAGAGCTGAAAATTAAATCACAAACCGCTATCGGATCTATAATTTACCAAAAAATATACATAAGCTATACCTAAAAGTGTATTAAATAACTTCTTGTTATTCAAATAAAAAATCGAAATAAATATTGTGGAATGTTTCGTAACAATCTCTGCAATAAGTAATAATTAATCAAATAGATTTTCTATTTTATTAACATGGTATTATTATATACACAGCGCTAACATGGTATTATTATATATAATATGAACGGTTGGAAATAAAATTGAAATGACTTGATAAATGGAATTAAATTAATAAGGAAAAAGTACAACCTATTTAGCAGGATGGTAAACACACAAGATAGACTCTAAAAATGCTGATAATCTCCGGATGATACCAACATCGTTAGTGAAAAGCACGGCGAGCGTAGTGTTCATTAGTTTTGGTGTTTGTGGAAACTATTTCTTCCAAGATTTCATCCCTGTTCAGGATTATCAATAAGAATAATTTAAAAATACAGTACTAATTTTTTTAATGTTTGTAAGTTATGTAGATACCTAGATAACCTTTTAAATTTTAAATGAATTATACTTTTCCATTAGGTTGTAATGCGCTTGCAGTATACGATATTTAACAATAGCTAACGGCTCCTTCTAGTCAATTAACTCAAAGCTCTCTATCATTCTGTTGTCGCGACTATTTATTTTAAAAAAATGGCGGATGCGCCAGGATATCGAGAAAATAATTCGTGTACCGTAGCAATCGTTGTTAAATTAAGAAAAATGGTGAACCATTTATAAATTATTCATAAATTACAATTTATTACAATTGGGTGGTTTCATAATAATACATTTCATTTGGTTGCTAAGCCTAACACGTCGGTAAGTAATTTACTTACCGACATCTGCACAAGAGCTAAAAAATCATATTAATATTATTAATGGAATTATTGTTGCACACTCCACCTCCTTTTTCCACATCTTTTTTCTACTTCAGTGTAATTTTTTGAATCACTCATTGTATATTCATTGCTGAAAGTGTTGGGATAAATTTTAATTTATAATTTAATGTACCTATTTGTTGCAAACATTTTAATTAAAAAATATAGTTAAAATTGGTTAAAATTAATTATTTAAAAACTTACGGTTGGTGTAAAATAGGTTGAGGAAAGCCTTGAAGGAAGTTTTGTCCTAGCAATTCCAGAATTGCCTCAGGAACAATTCTGTACTCATGTAACAGTTCATGTACTTATCCAGTATCGTCTATCCAGATCCCAGCATCCACAAGGTCTTCCAGAGAAATAAAAAAGGCTACAAAATTATTAAACTACTAACTAATAGGCACCGCGCAAAGAGCGTCGCGGTGTGACAGAGACACAAGCAACTACAGTCGAATGAAGCACTTTAGGCAGCTGTCAAGTTTTAGCAAGTCGCTAATTCACAGGACATGCGACGGATCCAGCTAAAGGAGAGTCTAATAGAGTATAATGGTAAATTACAGTAACAGAGAAGTGGTATTACTACTAGACTAAATAAAAGTGATAATGACGACACAACAAAAACACTTTAAATCAAGTAGTTCTTCAGTTCTCAATAGATAAGTATTACCCAAGAACATTCTCGTTTGGTTGAACATGTTGGAACATTTTTCATTGTATTTTTCATTGATTTGAGACCAATAACTATCAGCAGAAAAGGTTGCAATTTACAGGATTTAAAAGAATATGCAGCACTGATAACGCGATAACCTAAAATGGGAAGTTAACAATAATAATTAGGGTAGAGCAAAAGAAAATTGCCCTGGCCAAAAAAGGAAAAAATGGAAAAAACTGGAAATTACAAATAACGTATTGTATGTCTGGAAATTATTTATACCTATATATATTTTAGAAAGTGACCCTCCTCCTTTCTCACCAATGCTTCTATAAAAATAGATTTAAAATAAAAAACTCACTAGAGACCTTTTCGGAATCTGAATAGAGTTATATGATCGAGTTACATATATCCAATTCCTACAAATGTCTTGTTTTGATACATGTACATGTATTATATACATGTTTATATGTATATAATTTAAATTTTTTTTGAAACGTGATATAAAAAATAAAAGTCAGAGAATAGTATTCTAGTTTAGATAGTGAGATGACTGTATAGTGTATATTTGTGATATTTGCAATTAAAATGGAAATTTCAATTCCCATTTCAAACTGTGTTAATCCCAATGGTTAAGATATTACCAGAAGATTATAGGGCGACTTACTAATGAAAGTTGCAAATGACGCAAAGCGATGACGCAAATACTGGGCGGTTGGTAGGACTAATTTTAAGAGACATCAAAGAGCCATTCAAGTTAATGGAAATTATCGACAGGTAAATGGGAACGGAGCGATTATGATGCTGTAATGAAAAGGGATATTAATAGTATACATAATTTTAGCAGAAATCTGAGACTTATGTTTAAAAATAATGGTCCATATGTATATAATAGAATAATTGATTATCATGGTATATTAATATACTTTCTATATATTATTATACGTATATTAATATACTTTCTATATTAATATACTTTCTATAAGGCATTTCGCATCCTCCGTAGCGGCCGCGAAATTCAATTTCGCGTATTCGTCAATATTCATATTGACACTATATTTTTAAACATGGTAGTCGGGCTCAGGCGTAACATTAATTGGAAATGAATTTTAAAATTTACATTCAATGGAAATTGTGAGGTATCCGGTGAATAATAGAAAACGGGAATCTTAAACTTAAACTATATTAAATTTTTTAGATGTATACATATATATGGTCAAGTTAATAATGAAATATCATTGTCTGTTCATACACGTTGTGTACCGAAAGCTAGGTAAAAAACTTGATAAAAACAATATAAAAAGGATATCTCTTTAACGTTTTGTTATAAGATTTTTATTTAATTTTTTATAGTTTTTACGGAATTTTCTGCCGCACCGTTTGATTGATTCCATATTTTTCTAGAAACACTTTATAATTTGCACTGTTATAACTTTTAGCATTATCATCTACTATAAGTTTTAGTAATTCAAATGTAGCCAAAGTGCCGTACAAAGCCGATATTATAAAATTCGTTATTAGGTATTTGTGGGAAAACCCACACCACTCGGAGGTCAACCCACTTAGAGTGCGCATCAACAATAATAAAAAAATATGTATTTAGACATTGTCCCATATAATCTATATGAATCCGAGAAAATTATGTAATTCTGTTTTAGGGGGACTAGTTTTATTAATAGCACTTTTGCAACTTTTTGATAAAATTTCTGTCCTTATTAATTCCCGATATATAAAAATGTGATCGTGCTGTTTTTCATTTTAACTACACCTAGGTGTGACATATGTAACTGAGAAAGCATCATATCTTTTAATTTTTCTGGTATTATTACGCGATTATTTCAAAATAATACATCATGTTCAATGGTTAAATCATTACGAATCATATAAAATGGATTAATTTTGACATTATTTCTATAACCTTCCGCATCTTACAAATTTTCTTACTTCTACTATCACTCTCTCTCTCTCTTTGCAATTTCCTTGATTTAACAGAAATTTGTAGATATTATTCGTAATCCCCGAAAAAGTTTAGATAGTCGACATCTACCGACTCCCATATATCTCGTTATCATTTTGTATGCGCAATCGTGACAAAAAATCGGCATTATTTTTTTCTGATTTAATGTATTGAACACCATAACGAAAATTTGCTAAAATCAGAATTACATTTGCTAAAATCACGGCCCATCGTCTTAATCGATTTGCCGAATACTGCGGAATACCTTTTTTAGGATTGAATATGGCTACTAATGGTTTATTGTCTATAACAAGTGGAAATTTTCTACCATATAAATACTGCCTAAATTTACATAACCCAAAAATAATACTTACCCCTTCACTTTCCACCCCTTCACTTTACCATATCAGCTGAAATCAAAATATTCTTTACTTTATTGAATGCTTCAACACACTTTTTTGTCCAACACCATTTTTTACCCTTTTTAACAGTTCATAAAGGGGATCTAATATCGCTAAATTTGATACAAATTTACCAAAATAATTGATAGTGCAAAATACAGACTGAAGTTCCTTGACCGTTTGAGGCACAGGAGCATTTTTTATTGTCAGTTTTATCCGGTTTGGTATGCAAACCGTTCTTATCAATAATGTATCCTAAGTAGCATACTTTATCCTGAAAAAAACTACATTTTTCTTTCTCGACTTTTAATCCTGCGTTTTTAACCTATCTAAAACTTTGCACGTGCACATGACACACCATAGGGCAATATTTGATGCTGAAAAGGCCCTTTAGAGTCGATAAAGCTCTTTAGAACCAACTCTTTAGTTTTTTCTTCTAAACATATCTGTGCATATACTTGCGATAAATCTATTTTTGGAGAGATTATACCACCTCGTAATTAAGAAAACAAATCATTGATCCGCGGTAAAGGAATTTGATCTATTTCTAAGGCTAAGGCAGGGTTTATTGTTATTTTGAAATCTCCACAAATTCGTACCGCACCTGATTTTTGAAATGAAAACTTCGCGCTCAGCACTTTTTTGTGAGTGTTGAATGAGACTGCGCCGTCAGGCTCGGATATGTAACACTCCTTCGGGTAAAGTCGGCTCTAAGTGAGAGAGGATCAGTCGGCAGACCGAGACAGTAGAGATAGTTTGTGGGTATTGAATGAGACTGAGCTGTCACATTCGTCTAGGTAACACTCAGTCCACTCGTTGCCTAAGCGAGAGAGATAAACTTGATTCTAAAGTACTTACAGCATATTTCAGCTTCCATAGTCAGGACAATAAATCAGAAGGTTGGTTCCGTCTGGTCGGGTTATCGTCCAATTGTTTTGCGCTCTGTATCGAATTGAATTGAATTGGATTGAATCGAATTGACTGCCGTCGCAGTACTTGGCAACTATGAGTAGGTATTTTGGGGCGGCATCTAGCGCCGGTTGCCTGAAGAATCTGTGTGCGATAATATTTCAGGTATGTTCTAGCATTTTTGAAGTGAAAACTGTATTAACGGATATTAACGGATGCGCTGTATTGCGGGTTGTGGTAATACGGGGAAAATTAGAAGTTTTCACTTCTATCGTGTGGTCAGAAGCACACGCCCATGTTTTTTTTTATAACAGGCACTATGCGTAGCCCAAGGAGAATAATACACAGATTTGAGTACATTTAATTTTACTAACCTATTTAATTCTTCTTCTACTTTATCTCTAATACCAAAAGGTAATGATTTTGCTCTAACAAATTTAGGTGAAATCGTATTAGAGTTTAATTTTAGGATACCGTACCTTTATTAAATGTACCTAGACCCGGCGAAAAAACAGTATTGTACTTTCGAATGAAATGGTCAGTTGTATCAGATTCTGCTGAGAAATTACCTGGCTTATAGAAAAATTAAACAATTTCCGGAAATATCTACCTACCCAAAATTGGAACACTATTTTTAATAACAAAAATATTTAAAAATTTTGATATATCACTGTAGCATATTTTAATTTTGCACATACCTATAGTAGACATAATTTCGCCATTAAAGTTTTGTAAAAGGCGGAGTAATGTATTGTATACCTAGAAAAATGTTTCTTCCAAGATGTATCAGATATGGCAGTTATACCTACCCCGATGTCTAATTGAAATTTATAATAAACATTATTAATTTCTATATCAACCAGGAATGGATTATTAACAGGACTATTAATTTGTATTATTTCAGTTATTATAAAAATATCTTGACTTTCTATAAAATTTTGAACATTTTCTATTTTTGGAATTTTAACCTATTTTATTATCCTTCTTCCTTGGACACACGTGTGCTAGATGCCCTTTCACTTTGCATAGGTTACACACATAATCACGGAACCGACACTTTTTTGTAGGGTGGTTATTTCGCCCACAACTAGCACATTTTTCACTTGTCTTCTGTGCAGATGATGTAGGTTTCTGACGTTGATCCCTGGAAGTGACGCGTGCGGAACTCGTGCGTGTGTGATGCACTGCTGCCTGCATCTTTACCAAGGCGTCGTACACAAGTTTCGCTGGCCGCTATTTCTGCAACTGCTACTTCTATGACGTCGGCAAACTTGCACATGATTTTTTCCTTAATCAATTTGGCCTAGATTAGTCCCTCGTCGAAACCAATAATAAATCGGTCACGTAACGTCATATCAATTACCTCCTGCTGGAACTCACAATTTAATGCTAGACCTCTTAGCCTTGCGACCCACTGATTTGCACTTTCATGGGAGTTTTTCTGAACTGCGAAAAACTTTACGCGTGCTACCAATGGGGATTCAGCAACCTAAAATATATGTTAAATAACTCTCTGAGTTCGTTATAAGATTTGGCTTCTGCAATACTGGGAAGCCATAAGTTGTACATTAACTTATATGCTTCTTCATCTAGGGAGTTCAGTAGGGAGTTCAGGCTCCTTTTTGCCATTATCCTGAATAGCATTTACTAGGAAATAATTGTCCAATCTCCGTCTATAAAACTACCCAGTCACTATTTTGAGCGTTAATTTCCCGCCCTTGTCTATAATATGATGGATTCTCTGCCATTTTTTATTTCACTGTCCGGAGCTATTGCTAAACTGCACTGTACTTCTTATGTTTTCATCCTCGTCGCCACTGTGAGGTATCCACTTTGAGGTATGAGCTGAATAATATAGAAACTGAAATTTTAAACTTAACCTTTTAGATGTATACATCTTTAAGATTTTTTTTTTATTAAATCTTTTAGATGTATACATATATACGATCAAGTTAATAACGAACTACCATTGTCTGTTCATACACGTTGTGTACAAATAGCTACTTAAAAAACTTGGTAAAAACAATATAAAAAGGCTATCGCTTCAATGCGAATTTTTAATAATCACATTGACAGATAAATTAAATAATACTTAAAACTATTTCATTTATAATACATAACAGGAATGATTGTAAATTGTAAAATTTTGCATTTTGAGGTTGACAATAAATGTTATACATGAGGCATGTTTGAAATTATATGAATAACATCAGTATAATAGTTAAAAACTGTTATAAAACTGATCGCCATAACTGTTTAATAGCCCGATCTATTAAGCTATTGATAACACTTCTTTTGCAATTGTTTACTGTTTGAGATTCAGAATTTAAGTATCTTTTGGACCAAATATCTTTCGTTTACCAGTTTGTGTTAATGATGCCCTCTTTATTGTATATTTTTGTAATATCTAAGTTATTATCTTTTTCGTTTTCAACGTGAATTGAAAACGTGCTATTAAACTTTCTCACCATAAAATACCGACCAAACATCTTAAAGAAAATAGAAAATGTTCTAGTAAATGAATTTGCACAAAATATTGAAATTTACAAGGGTATAATTTCGTCAAACTGAGACGATGTTATTTTAACAATAGTAACACAAAGGTCCTCTTAGTGATCCTCTATAAACTGCCACAGGAACATCCTGTTAGTTGATTGTACAGTCAAATAACTGACTGTACCGATGGAGCACTTGCTACTTGGTCTCCTGTACAGAATATCATTATACCTAAATGCCAAGAAGGGTTGAGAATATCTAGAGGCTATTCCATAGATAATGTTTTTACACCCAGCTCAGTCACGGCCATGTGTACCGCTTTGCGGTGTGAAATGTGTTGGGATATCTGAGGATTTCAATGGCGCATTTGGCTACGTTGATCTATCTCGTGCAAAAAATGTATATTATATTTAACATTATC
Organism: Tetropium fuscum; assembly: GCA_964058915.1. Classification (NCBI taxonomy): domain Eukaryota; kingdom Metazoa; phylum Arthropoda; class Insecta; order Coleoptera; family Cerambycidae; genus Tetropium; species Tetropium fuscum. Next base: position 5,825 of record CAXKVY010004820.1, on the reverse strand, counting down.
CCTATGGTACTTGAGTCCGGGTTGGATTTAACGTCTCGTTTGTCCAACAAATAGAGGTTTATAGGTAACTTTTGTTACTAACCTGATTAATGAACATAACAAATGGTTATATTTATTTTATGGTTAGTTTATTTTAGATATAATTACTGTGTGGAAATAAATTGCATAAAGACTCTTTCAGATGCTATTTGATGGAATTTGAAATTGAGCAGCATCTAATAATTTTCACCTTTGAAGGGGGTCGGATTGATTGAGATAGAAAATTAAAATATAGGCTTCCTACTGATATACACTTCTTGGGACCTCGTTAAAGTGATTGTAAAGGCACCACATCCCAAATAACCAATTAACAGCAAGTGCGGGAATCTTGAGGTTAGGTTATCAAAGCTAAGGAGCGATAAATAAAGGGGCATTCATCTTCGCTCCGTGATTAAAACCTCGCTTTCAGCGTAAAAAAATAATCCCTCCAAAATCAAGGCGAATAATAATGTGGAAGACATTTGTTTCAATTTGAGCTATATTTGTTAGGGCCATCCTATAATTATGCAAGTTTTATTACTCTAGATATCTGCACTCTGTGAACCCTAAACTGCCAAGGGTTGAACATAAACGGCCTGAAGAGAATAACTAAGCGGTTTTATTTGCCGAACTTTTCCACCAAGCCTTCATTTCTCATAACGATTTGGCACGTTTGGTAGCTTTATTGGCTAGGGGACTAGGGGAGATCGGAGCTTATAAAAGCATCATAAACAGATGTATTCACAACATAACAAAGAGTATATATTATCCATTCCACGATTGTTTGAACTTTCATTATGTATGTCTGAATCAATCACATATATATGATATTTACTATCCGTGACGGTTTTTAAACATTATTTCCATATACGTACGTGCTAGTTCGAATAGGACAATCTACGATACATGATATGATGTATATTTCGACTAGCAAGCTCACTGCGCAATGAACAATTGTCATCACTTCAAGTAGCAGCTAGTTTTTATGAGGGTTTCATAAAGGTTGCGAGTTTATATTAAAGGATTATAAGGTTACAAATTGGTTACGAAGTTGTATAGTGGATATGTAAAATTACTAAAAGGTCCAAGAGCTTTATGGTTTATAAAGCGGTCACAGAAACCGCTTAACCGTATGTTTCCACCACCAACTTAAATAACTTATTGTATCGGTTGTTGTAGGTTATATAAAGAGATTTTATAATAGTTCCAGTAACCAATTAATAAATCTAGTAGTGTTCGATTCCCATACTTTTGTTTGCTGCGATAAATATAAAACTTGCTGCTCCCACAAAGATTGCAGTTCCCTTTATAAAATCTGGAGAGTATTTGTGTTCAAGAATACTGCAAAAAAACTTCAATGTATCGTTGTACATTTTGTAGCCGCATTTGCTATTTCAACACCATTGGTAACGTTCACAGAAGTGTTCAGTTCCCATACATAATTTCTTAGATGTACAAATACAAATTATGCGATCCAGAAAGAATTGCAACCTATATTAACCTATACCTTTATAAACAAAAATTGTTCATAGGCATTATAACGCAAGTTAACCTTAAACAGCACAAAATATTGCGCGAAATTATACCAACACCTATTTCCTTTTGTGCTTTTGCGTTTAAGTTTATGTGTACCTAGGCACTAAAGTTTCTCTCAATCCCTCGTATGGTATATTTGCCACATTCATCCACATTTATGATTAAAAAGTCGTATATTTCGACTCCTTGTCACACAATGCACTATTATGCAATATAATTATTTACCTGACTAAAGCCTGACTAATTACCTGACTAAGTCTTGCAATGATGTTATCTCATGTTTTTTACTTTAGTTTCGCTTAATAAACAATGCTTGTATCTATGTATATAGCAACGTGTAATAATGTAGATACGTCGTGACATATATACATTTATTATAGATGTTCCATTAAACTTTATTACAAGGAAAGACAAATTTAACTAAGTCATGTAATTAGTTTAGAATTTAGAAATTTCATTATCCTCGACGGTTTGGTGTCTAGCTAAAATTGGAAACTTCCTATGGTTACTGATAAATAATACAAATTGTTTGACATGTAATTTCTGTAACGGAAAATTACGTGGCGCTAATGCAGCGGTTTTCTCTATTGGAGTCAATTTAATTATAAGATTATTCATTATCAGAACTATACAAATCTGGCGTTACATTTAAATAACCCTTTTCTATACTAAATTGTAGTGATTTTATTTTTATAATAAATATATATTGGGAAAATCTTACAGTCCTGATATAAAGCTCAAATATACAGGGTTTTCAAACTTCGCACTATTGCTAACTTCGTTATTTTTCAAGCTTCAAATAGGCCAACTAGTAGTATTTTTCCCACTGAGTATGATGGTGGAAACAGAAAAAAAAATCGAATATCACGTTTGCGAGTTATATCAAAAAGTTCTATTTTTTATGCAACATTCTCAGTCGATAGGAAATTGAATTCTGTTGTCCTATGCATTTTATCCTACACTCAAAAATGACAAAGCAATTGATGTTTCTTTATAATTTTATCATCGAGAAATATCCATGATGTGAAATAGTATCGTTTATTTTAAATTATTCTATAAACTTTAAAAAAATCAAATTAGATGCTAAAAAAATCACCCTCTTGCTCCAAGCATTTTTGGACCCACTTGAAAACGCTCCTAGTTGCCCTGGCAATGAATCTACCATTACTGATAGCATGAACGATGCTTTGCTGGAAATCATATCACCTTTTATACACCACACTATTCAAATATGCCCGAAAGAAAAATGAATGGGCATTGTGTCTGATGATCGAAGAGGCATACGGATAGGGTCGTTAGTTCATAAATATCTGCCTTCAAAATAGTCTTGTAATAGGATATCAATCTAGCGAATATTATGGGGAGGAGCTCCATCTTATTGAAAGAAGATATGTTGTCTATCCAATAAATTCAGGTCATTCAAGAAGTCTCCAAGTGTGTCGGGTTAACATTTCAGCGTACCGCTCACCTTGTTAATGAACCTTGATAAAATACAGGGCCTACAATTCTTGAGCTGATCAAATCAGACCAAACAATAATACTAAAGTGTCTCTGCGGGTTACAATGACGGGAGAGTATCGGATTTTCTCGACTCCAATAGTGGCTGTTTTCCTGTTAAATCTGCCCCTATTAGAGAAATTTGATTCATCACTCCAAAAAAGAAAGCGCCGAGAATGCCATTTTATTAATGAACCACCGACAAAACTGGATGCGTCTTTCTTGATCTCCTGGTATCTGCGTAGTTCTGTACCTGTACGGCACAAACTTATACTTTTTCAGAATATTATGAATACTTGGCTCCCAAAGATAGTCCACTTACTTGCACTGAATCGTTAATTGAATATTATGATCAGCTTCGAAGTAAGCTAAGACGTCAATTTCAGTAGATTCACTTACTATGAATTGTTTCTTGGTTCTAGTTTTCTTAAACACTTTTTTATACAATCTTAATTTACGATACAAAAGCAACGTACCCTCGATCTGGAAAGTTATGCATAGGATACAAAAACATTATAACGTTCATGTGCTCAGTGGCTATTTTTTTGACAAACGATATAACATTCCATCATATATCACATTTTTTCTGAATGCGGGAAAATCATTTTTTCCTCAAAAAACACAACCTGTAAACTGTATACTAGCGACATTTTAATCTTGATGGCATTTATAAAACAAACCAATGTTGTTTATGGAATAACACCCTTCATGATGAAATTAAAAAGAAACATCAATTGCGTTGTCATTTTTCACTTTAGGGTAAAATGTCATAGGAAAATTTTAGTACAATTTTCAACCTTTCAACCTTTCATGACGTCTTCATTAATACAATCTGGTGCAGTTGAAAGAAGAGTGAGTGTCTGAGTCAGCTCAGGTAACACTGTCCACCCTGCCCATGCTGACCTTTTTCCACGTCCGGCAAAGCAGGAGACCGTGTCGCAGCCCGTCAAAGCATGAAACATCGGTAGTGCCTGAACTTTTTCAGGACCCAGAGCCCGAGTACCCTTATGGATTGCCAAGAAGCGGAACGTCTTTCCCGAGCTGAAGGGCATCCACACTTCAGTTTCCTCATTCAAGGTGCGTTCCGGAGCCACTGCCAGTACAACAACATCAGTGTCAACTGTGGCCATTTTGGAAAATCGGCCGCCAGGGGGCAGTTGGCCGATGGCTTCACATCCAATTTTTTTCATATTACATCGGTCTGCCTCTATGCCAAATTTGGTGTTTTTATGAAAAAGTGCACAATATGTTGAAATATCCTAGCTAAACTGCCGCAGTATAGTTTGCTTATTTAACTGACTTTGTAGCTCCAATAATAAGTTAGCAATAGTGCCGACATAAGTTTGAAAACTCTGTATTAAAAGTAATTTCAAATTAAATGTAGATTAGAATAGATATAAGATAATAAAATATAAGATATATCATGTAATACAATATTCGTTAACTTAAAAAGAGACAGTACCAAATGTATGTAGTTTACTGGAATAACAGGTGACAAAGTGGTTAACGTTTCAAATTAGCAACCGCAAAATTATATTAAATGATCGAAATAATCAGTGAAATTTCAAAATAAAGTTATTTCAGATAACTTAAAATTAATAGCAATAATCGCAATTAATGGCAGCATAATTAATAGATATAAGAATTAAACTAGTTAATTTTAAATATAATAAATAAAAATGTAGAGCTTCGAGATTATAATTGATAGCCAATCAGAGACAAGTTTTTAAATTAAATATTTGATTAAAGCAAATAAATCAAAACCATTTTTAATTTAAGGTGTGTGTATAGGATAAATATAAGATGTTATGAAATATCATAACATTCTTTCTCCAATATCCTTCTTCTATAATAATAGAAGAAGGATATTATCAAATTAAAAAACTCACATAATATGGTAAACTGTCATTGGTTAAAAATTCTTAATACCGTGTGACAAAATATAACGGAAATAATTTACTCGCCTTAGATACAGAACACAAAGCCAAAGTTAGTTGTTTTAAAATTATCAAGGGGAAAGCACAGTATTTTCAAACTTAGTTGTAAACAATACACAAAACTCTTTAAATTATATAATTTGATTGGTGATAGATCGGCCAAGGAGGCTTTTTATATATTTAATTCTTAGATGTCCAGTGTTTTAAAAATCTAATAAAGTGCACTTTAAATAATATTCTGATTCAAAACTGATACATCTTATATTAATATAGTGTTTTCGTTTGATATACAAACTAGAGCAAAAAAAATGTGCGGCATTTTACAAAGAAAACCCGTACCAATTACTACATAAGCGGTAAATCACATCACTCTGCAATTAATACAAAAGGATATTTAGTGTAAAATTATACACCGCCACAATTATTACTTGCGAATAGAACTAGGGTCTCCAGTCCGCGGCTTACCTATCGGTCGCTATCGTTCTTCAACTTATATAAATCCCATTTCTCGCTTACTTAGAAGACACCTGCATGAAAAAGCCGGCGATTTACTGGCTTGTGGAGCTTGTGCTCAGTGGAGTATCATCATGCGCAACCAAGGTGAAGTGACTTCAAAAGATGTCTTATTATGTCATATTCATATATGTGAAAAACTTTAAGCCAAGAAATTATTTAGTTTTGAATGTTTAAAATATATTGAAAAAATTTTGCATGCTGCGTGTACAACTTAGTGTATACAACTTAATTTAGCCAATAACAATTTGAAAGAAAAAAAGAAATTAAATTGCTATTGCCCAACAAGGACCACGGGGAGGTAAGAGCGCCCCTTGCCAGGAT
>CAXKVY010004819.1:0-17419 GCA_964058915.1 Tetropium fuscum | reverse complement strand
CGGCGGCTCCTTTAGGAACGATTTTAGGCCCATGAAATACAGACCAAATTATTTATGTTTAAATTAAATTAAAGAATTAAACTATAGGTAGGTACTTATATCTGCGCCATAATGTCCTCGCGCCAGAACGTACCTGCGCCACATAGGCTTTGCGCCCGAAGTGGTCTGCGCCGCAACGAACCCGCGCCAGTACGGCCGCGCCAAATGGGTCGCGCCAAATCGGTCGCGTCAGAACGGGGCATTTCGGCATCTTTGGTATTATGGGTGCTTGTAGAAGGAATGACCTGGACAAGTTAAAATTAAGAGATGTAAATGACTTTGAATCAACTGTTTCAGTCACAATAGGGAACATTCCCATTTTTTTTTGCATAGGTAATGTTCTACCATACCGAAAAATAAGATATACAAAATATGACGCCTTAATTCCCCAAAAATAAATTGGTTATAAATTATTAACGTCTCGCGGGCGAGCGAACCGTTTCAAACAGGTTCAAAGCCGTGACGCCACAGCCTACAATTTATAAACGACGCGGAGACAGATTCGGTCGGCTACGGGAGATCCCAGCACGACCGCTTGATTTCATACTTCATTCGGCCCCTTTCCGGCGCAACGCCTACCGGATATTGTAGTTGGTGACGTCACAGCTAATTTCGGGCCGCTTCAATTTAACGCTGTTTAGATCCTTCATACTGGTCGCGCGGAATTAGAAATCTTGTTTTCTTTTGAAGTACCCATTTTATTACAACGTTACGCTATGATTTCTAGTATTATTTTTATATTTAAAATTTTAGTCATGTTCCCTATTAAAGGTACTAACACAAAAACAACTCGAAAATTCACAGTTACAGGAAAGTATTATGAAATATGCAAGAATTACATTAATATATTCGTCCAAAAATTGTGTATCTCCTTCCTTTTTTAAAAATTAAATAAATGGAAAATGCACTCTACAAAACGTAGGTATAAACAAATTTGGATATTTAGGAAAAGAAATAGCTACTTATTTAAATCTTCCAGATGCTAAGTTGTACACAGGCCACTGATTTCTCAGCAGTTCTACTACAATTTTGATGGTGGTTATCACCACCATCAAAATTGTAGCTTCATTAAAACGCTACGGTGGATGGAAATTTACATCAGTGGCCGAAAACTACATTGAGGAATCGACTCAAAATAAAGACAACGTTGCCAATAAAATTTTGAAATCGATTGAATATAACGAAACCACCAATTTTATAAATACTACTCCATCAACATTAAGAATGTCGGCCACCAATATTGTAACAAAATTGCCAGTAGTACCACAGATACATTTTAATAACTGTATACCTTCCAAAATGTAACAATTTCTGATATTTCTGTTATCTATTTATAATAGTTTCCATATTTCCTAAATTTTAAATTTAAATTAATAAACTTCAGAAATAAAGTGTTAATTTTTGTATATTTTATTATGATTGGTCGTAGAAAACTAATGTATACAAATCACATTTAGATAATGGCTATTAAGACACGTTCATAATTCTCATGCTCGTGTCTTAATAACCATCATTAAATGGTCGTTGCATAATATACTATTATAACCTAACATTGTGTTACAATCTGCTTCATAACAGATTTACGTGCTATACATACCTTTAGGATTATCTATAGTATAGACTCAGGTGAACCGGGGTAATGGCAACATATAACGCATGAGAACTTCAAAAAATTTATAAAAAACACCTATTACATAGTCTAACGACCTTGGGTCTTTGTGTAGACGAATTAGGCCAATAATGTGGGAGTTTATATAATAATGAGAGAATGACAGAGAGAGAGAGAGAGAGAGAGAGAGAGATAGTTGTATTGTACATATTCCAGGTATATCGAAATAATAAGATGTGGTATACGAATTTAATATTTAATTTATTTCTTCAATTTGTACATTATCTTCAATTGGGGCAGGTATAGGTGAAGCGGATATTATGGCTTTATGGTAAATGAAGTGTGGAATATATGTTCCTGATTCTATGCTCCCTCATATTTGTCATGCTTTATCTCACTTGCGAGACGAAAATTTTATAAACTGTGTTCTGACGCGACCTTGAAAAATCACTCGTGATCATGCGGCCAAATAAGTGTTCACTTCAATAATACAGCTAAATATAATACGCTATAATTACTTTTGAGTTTTATTTATCTTATTCTTGGTGAACCGGTAAGTTCATCATCCATTTGGATCAGATTCAGAATCCCAATCCAGATATATCCAGCAGGATATAGATAAGTAATATTCTATTCTGGTTAATTCCAATTCTGTCACGATTGTTTATAAATTATATCAAAATTGCTTTCCGCTTTAAAACCGTGGGGAATCGTTGTCCAACTATATCAAAATTGCTTTGCGCTTTAGAACACTCGTGGGGATCGTTGCCAAAGTCAAAACTGCATTCGCTATCTGTTTTTCTCTCTCCTTCATATATGTCATATGCTTTATCTCACTTGCGAAACGAAAATTTTATAAACTGTGTCGTTAATAACGGTCTGTCTGTGCAATTACGTAAATGACAAACGTTTGCAATGGGGTAAATGTTATTTCATACAATCGGTTACCTTCTTAATTTTAAAATGTTGTTGCAATTTGCAAGTTCCAAATTTGAATGGAAAGAAAAAAATCTACAAAGAAGGCAATTGTGGCAGCTAATTTCAAATATGGATGAAGAATGAATGAATGACTGCTGTCAATGTTGGATAGATTTATAGCAACATAAAGCAAAGTAGGCTCCGTGAAGTAAAATGGCTCGAGACACTTAAATAACCTCAAAAACAAAAAAACAACTCATTCATATTTTTGAATGAAAGTAGACACTACTTGTTTGTACATGGGAATTCTTTCTGCAAATCACGCTTGCTTTTAACTGTAACGCCATTATTCATATCAATACTGTAAGTATAAAAATACTATCAAATCAGATCTATAAAAGTACGTCAATTCGGTATCCTCGCTTAGAGGATGTACCTGGTACATTACCTAAATATGTACGCCAGTAAATGTTTGTCAATTCTGTTCCAACTTTATATAAATGGCGATATAAAAATTATAAACTGGTAGGTTGGGATGCAACAGCAGAGCCATTTTTTACCAAATTAGTCTTGAAAAAATTATCCCTGCTATCGCAGAGTGTGTTAGTCGTACTAGTCGTACGACTTGTCATAGTGATGGCGGAAGTGGAAGCGTCCCCTCTGCGGACTAAAGGACCGACGTCGCACTCGTCGTCGTTATTGACGCAAATCGAAGTTCCCCCGGTTCTACTTGGCCTAAACCGCTCACAGTTTTGTTTGGTTTTCTTGGGGAATACGCTGTTTTCTAGGTGGAGCGTGGCGTTTACATCGTTATTGGCTGCGCAAGTACATGCCTTGAGGAAACTCTTCTTGAAATTATCGCTCAGGAAGGCGTAAAGTATCGGGTTAACGGCGGAGTTTGAGTAACTCATGCATGACGCCAGCAGGTGAAGAGTGATGGAAAACCTGCAAAAAAAAAAATCGAATAAAATGTGTTTAAAAAAGCTATTGATATAGCCAGAGCTATTTTAAAACAGAAGCTATGGCTATATTAACAAGATATGAGAAAAAGATGCTGACGGATGACAAAGATATAGAATCATGCTGGGACATGCTTGGGGGTCTTAAATGGTTACTGAAATAGGGGCAGAGAGTTAATTTTTTTGCATTGCTTTTTCTACACCCTGTGTAATAATAGGAAAATATTTTTTATGGTTTTATGGTAACACTCAGCCATTAATTATACAAGAGATGAACATTTTTCTATTAACTTTTTTATTACAATGATTGTATTTACTTATGTATTTATCAAAATAAAAACAAGATATTCATTCTATAAATATTAAAACGAGACATCAGTTCTATGTTTCATTTGCAAAATTAACTATTATCTCCAAGTCACCTGACCATATGGGTTTGAAAATGTTTAATGATCTTCCAAATGATATAGAGTGTAGTAAAGACTCGCATGTCTCTAAACCTGTTTTTAAAAAGTTCTTGATTAGTAAGTGTTTCTATTATCTGTCTCTGCTTCTATTGTGATCTTTTTGATTTTGATTTCTGCTGTCCATACAAAAGAACAATAATATTATATCAGATATTTTACTTTTATTTTATTCTAGATTTATATACTTTGTATTTATTTTATTGTACATTTTACATGTTCAATTGAACTATTTGGGCTATTGCTATACATTTTATAATATCAAGTTGTTAAATAAATATTATAATTTCATTAAAAAAATCACTTACGTGTCATTAACGCCGTTTATAGCGAGTTGCGTGATCCAATACGGCAGCCAACAAATGACGTAGACCGTAACTACAGTCAGCACCAAATTAGTCACCTTCCTGTGCGATCTCTTCTTCTCCTTGGACTTGTTTTTGGGTCCCACAGTCTTAAGTTTCCTAATAACTAACCAGTAGAAGACGAGAATTAAGCATAGAGGTATGGCAAAACTAAAGAAGAAAGTGTATAATGTGAAATTTTTTGCAGGGGCTGCATCAATTTCATCGGTAGAGTTATCGGTAGAGTTATCGGAAAAGTTTCCGTAGTCAAGATTTCCCCAATCAATGACGCAGGACTTCTTCCCCATGTTCTCGACTTCCTTGGCATGCTGAATAATTGGTATTATCAGAATAATACTGAAAGTCCATGCAAGTAGTGACACCACCTTCGATATGAAAGGAGTTCTCCATCTAGGAGATGATATAGGATGACAAACAGCTATGTATCTGTCTGCACTCATAATACAAAGTAAAATTGAACTAGTGAATTGATTAATACTGGTGGAGATCATATACGCTTTGCAAGCGAAATACCCGAAAATCCAGTGGCGATGCAAAATAGTTGCTATTAAAAATGGTATGCCTATAAGGAAACATTCATCTGCTATGGCTAAATTTACAATGTACATGTTAGTTACAGTTTGCATTTTGGAAAAACGAATCACGACGTATATCACTAATGTATTACCTACAAGACCTACTAGACATACTATTGTAAACAATATGGTTTGAATTATCTGAACTACCAATAGGAATATAGGGTCGCTTTCCTGAGTGCCATCTGGGTAATCAGCTGTTACGTTCATTTTGGTGTTGGATGGGTATATCACATTCGAGGAAGGTTGGTCACATTCGAGGTATCCCACGACGTTATACAGGTATCTGAAACAAGAAAATAACTATTAGAACTGCACAAATTGAGTTTTAAAATAGTTTGTGTAATAAAATTGAGTAGTAAAATAGTAACTAACTAAAATAGCAAATAGCAATCGAGAGCGGAAAAGACAGTTCTCGCACGTCTCAGGTGCAATATTTTTCTACGAGCTATACGAGCTTGATTAAACTAAAAAAAAATAAAAAAAATAAAACTATAAAATTATAATTTTCTACTCTGTTTTGGTTTAGTCTCGAACTTCCTACGTTTTTATAGCAATGCGATGAATTTTAAAAATATCATTTCATTACAAACGTAAAAATATAAAAAAAAATAATATCCAAAAAAATCATTTATTATAAATGTTTTAGAAACATATGATAATCTATATTTTTACCGCACAAGTGCGGTAAAGTACTTCGCGTGCGGTAAAGGGCACTTTATCACACGACGTAGGGAAAAACAATTCCTACACGCCGTGTGGGAGAATACGGGAAAGGGAATATTTAGAAAATAAAATGCGTGCGGAAAAAAGAAACTTTCTGCACCTGAATTTATTAAATCGATTTCCTCGTTGATTTCGAATACTTTAAGGAAACTTAAAGAACATATTCATGGGGACGCGGCAGGGGCCGAGCCTGCCAGTCAAATTTTCGATACAGTAGCACCATAATATGATACGATTCAATAAAAACAACAATTGAAAAGTGTGTTTTTATTAAGATCTATTAAACGGCAATAAATTAAGTATGAAAAAACTAGCATGACTTTTTGTTAGTTGCTAGCATTGGAGTGGGGCCTGATCCCTCCCCCCCCCTAACTGTGCCACTGTACCCCCTCATTACATTGTTCATGAATTTCAAATTCTGTCTGAGGAACTTGGGGAGATATTGGGTTTGAATTACTAATTCCGTCTCCACACAATCAACGAATAAAAAATCAACATAAGAACTTTATAGCCTTGCTAGAGCTTTCTGTATTGTTATCAAACGGACATTCAGTAACACAGTAGCATAGCATGTAGGAGTCCTAATTTTTGTGTTATTAATTTTTTCCAATTTGTTCAATATGTCGACAGCACAAAGCGAAAAATGTACGTAAAGCCAATTAAGGTCATGTGATCCTGTTTACTACTCATATTCCACAGATAACCGACTGTGAAATGTAACATGAGGAAATGGCTGGTAGATTTTCTAAATTATATGAGATTTTCTATTTATATTTGCTGTATAAAAGACATCTTTTCTCATTTTCTTTATCAGATTTCCTGAAAAATACTTTGTTCAGATAATTGGAGAAACATAAAAAAATTATCTAAATTACATTATAAATGAATATATAAATATATAGTTTGTAACATTGATATATGAGACATAAAAAAATTTCAAAGGATACCCACAATTGCCGCAATGGGAGATCGGGGCAGTATAAATTTTCTTACAGCAAACTAAAATCGTCACTATAAAGGCACTTTCATTCAACAAGTTGTTATGTTTTGTTAGAATACTAATAACTAATCAATTTTAACACAAAACCCATCCAAATAATACACTAAATTAAAGAATAACTGTATTACTTATATTTCAAGAACCGTTGTTGACCCCATTTTACCCCAAAACGTTCGATGGTATTAGCACAGCTGGTATACGAATGAATGCCAATGATGCCGATGTGACACGGCCGAGGAACGTGTAAAATGGATCCGTAATATTTGAATGTGAAACATACTTATTCTGCACCGCATTCATCATCCAATTGTTTTATGATATGACGAAAGGTATATAGTGTGATCAATATTTGGTTATACTATTATACTGTTATTGCATACTTAAGAAGGATATATTTGATTCTCAGTGTCTGCAGTATTTACACTATTCGGAACCTCCTGAAAGTAAATACCTTCCTTGCTATGCGTTTTGTTTTCCTCGGACACTGTCTCTTTTTAATAGCTCAGAGACTTCTTAGACTTCTTTCAGAGAATTATTGAAATTTTTAAAGTATTGTTTACAGTTTCATTAATCCGTCATTCAATAAATATTTACAATTAGAATGTAATGATAATAAAATATGAAGCCATAGAAACGTTAAAGTGAAATATGTGTTTTGCGTAAAACAAGAAACCCAGAAAAATGAAAACTGGGTGTATACGGGAGAATTAAAAATTTAGTACCTACTTCATAAAAAAAATTCCTGTCGAGCTTCAAGCCTGCAAAGTAAGACAACAATTGACAACAATTAAATTTGAGAAATTAAAATAATAATTCATACTAATATGCTAATGCAAGTTTAAACTAATGTTCAGTATTATATTTAAAATTATACATCTTTGACAGTTACCGAATTTTAAAATTTTCTGATATTATTCGATTCCTCTTTTTGCTAAAAAAGATATACCATATTTCAATCGATACCTTACACCGTTTTTAGGAATACCGCAGTATTATAATAAAATATACATTAAAATAAAAATAATAACACTTAAAAAAGGTTTCTGTTGAAAGAAAATATAGAACTGATAAGCATGATGTTGAATATGTGCACCTTTGAATATTTCTCAAATATAAATTAACAACGCATTAATGAGTAATAATTGATGCAGATACTGATAGTTAAAGTCGTTTTTCAAAATAAAATGGTTTTCTGTATAGTGCACAATTGTTGGCAAGCCCTGTATAAGATTATAAATACCCTTTACAAAGATATCTAAGCATTTTATGTTAGCTGTTTATTTATATAAGATATACACAATGTAATTAGAAAAGATTTTGAAAACCATACATTTTTATCATTTGCAATGACTTTTATTAATGAAATAAAAAAACATAAAATGGGATTAGAAATCTCTTTTTTAAGTAACACAAAGTCATTGCAAATGATGAAAAATTATGTGTTTAAAAATCTTTCAAAGAATGGACATCGCTACTGATGAAATAAATCTATGTTACTCACGCTTTTTCAAAATTTTTCCCTGAATTGTTTTAATAAATTTAAGCACAAATTTATTATTTATTTATTATTAGGAAAGATAATTATAATCTGAGTTCTTAACTTTTTATCATATTTTCACAAGTTTTTGTATGTAGGAAGATATGTGCAACGCAAAAAATCCCTCGATATGATAATAATAATTTTAATTTTAATAATTTTTTACTAGATTTTTAAATGGATGCTTTTTATCATTTGCAATGAATTTGTATTAAAAAAATTAAAGAAACAGGTAGAAAATGAGTAAAATGAATTCCCGTTTAAAAAAAAAACAAAATCAAAAAAGCAAAAAGCAGTTGAATCAAAATTTTTTGATCTTCAAATCTGTCGCTAAGCTCCTTTTAATTAGTTGCTACGTAAAAAAAATCGATTCGCGATTGAATAATTCTTATTATTGAAGGTCAGATCCGCCAGGTAGATTTACATAAGAATACATTTTTTTAGGTCGTTGTTCGCGAGTGTTATAGAGAGGGTGCATCTTAGCCAATGCTCGTTCTCCATCTATCATAATTTCTGTGAATTTAAAAAATATAGTAGCACGCCATCGCCGTCATATCCAAACATACTATAATATCACGTCTGCTGTTTTCAGTAGAGATTGTTCATTAAATGGGAGATGATTAAAAATGCATGTATCATGTGGTATGTATATACTAGTATACCACAATTTCTCAATGTCTCAATTTCTGTAAGGGTATTGAACACTTCTGGAAGTCAATAAAATAGATATTTGAAATTATATTTTGTGAAAGGAGCCTTCATTGTACAGTTGAGGAATCGATTAATTTTGTTGGTCAAGAAATAGAAAACTTTGCAATGGAAATTTTGTATTAAAATTGGGTTCTAAAAATTTTAATTTTCTAAAATAACCGAAGGTAATCTTATTACGTATTAAGGCTTACTTCTGAGAGGAGGTGTTTTAACCTGATAACATTTTTATGTTCTCACGTGCATGTAGAGCCATTTCTCAGCCACTTATTTAATTTCATTTCAAGCCATAAATTTCACTTTTTGCAAGATTTCGTTTATTAAGAGCACTCGCCTTCGTTCTTACTCGTTATTAAAACCTTCCTCTTTATTAAAACGCATTAAATTTTATGACCTTTATGATACAATATAGGACCAATCTAACAATTGGAAATAGTTTATGACAATATCAGTTCAATACTCCTATAACATCACCTACATTTTAATCCAATTTATATACTTATATATTTCAACTATTGGATATATCAAGATGTGGCTTCGACCATTAAGAAATTCTTAAAGGCAGTAGAAGGAACTGTAACCTGTAACTTCCGGTTACACTAGAAATAATAATAATAATAATAGTTTATTTACCAAATACGAAAAACATTAAATGCAGGCAATAAAGGAACTGTAAATACATATACAATCCCCTTATGTAACTTGTCTGGGGTATACATATGAAAATAACATAAAAGCAGAAAGATGATATGTACATTATGTACAATATGTACCTATAGGATACATACCTATAGGATACATACCTACAGGATACATACCTATAGGATAAAATTACTAAAGAAATAAATATATACTTAATTAGATAAATAGGATATACAAGTGAACTAAAAATTTTAATCAAACATAAGCTATTAATAAATGTACCTATAGCATATCGCTAAACCTATATAGCATATAATTATTATTAATATAATTATTCTTAATATAATTATTAATAAACATTTTTTACAAGCTACCTATTAGTGAAATAGGCCCATAGTTTGATCTCCGGTGTTTTATATTGGCGTGACAACAGAATGATATAGAAATGGCCACGATATTCAGGAAAGCAACAAATTTGCTTCTTCCAATATAACGCTTTATATATATTTGGAAATGTTTTGCGTTAATAGCTATTTATCTAACGAGTGCGGGAAGTGATACTGTTTCGCACGCTTATTGCAGTTGACCGACCGACCCTCAGCGGAGTTATAAATCGAGTGCGGAAAAGATACTCCCCGCCCGTATTAGGTACCTCAAACTTTCTAGGTTTTTATAACAATGCAATGCTATGATTTTTAAAAATATTACCTATTTGATGACAAACAATATGAATATAAATATCCAATATATATATATATATATATATATATATATATATATATATATATATATATATATATATATATATATATATATATATATACACAGGGTGAGTCAGTTTTTTTGTAGACAAACTTTAACAGGGGATAGAACGCACGTTTTTAAAAAGAAAAGTGCCTATAAAGATATGGCCGATCTAGCTTCCCAAGGAAGATACAAGGTGTTAAAGTTTCATTTTTTTTTACATTAATGTGTAATATTTTCTGAACGGAATGATATATTCACTAAATATTTTACACATATCTTAACCTGCATAGGATCAACAAGTTGTATTGTTCCTGTCGAAAATACTATAGTGGATGTTACTTTTTTCGGGTACTTCGGATATTCTGCATAATGGAACTTTTTTTTCGTACGCCACTGACATTATCTGATACATATTTCTAACGGCCCATTAGTAACAATTTTGATCTCTTGTAATTTTGCTCTAACTACGACAGTTTTAGAGATATTGGCCGTTGTTTCTCTGACAGTGTAATTAAGTTATTATATTTTTTTTCTCGAATTTTCTTTATGACTTATAAACGAACGCTTAGATTTTTTCATATTTGGGGGATAATGCCTATTAATTAAGGCGCATAAAACAAGCGGTAAGAATATTCAAAAAATTGCACAGTGGCGGGGTGGAAGGGGTGCTCCACCCCTTTCGTAAACAGAACATCTACGCCAAAGACTATTTAAAAAAAAACTGTTATTTTCATTATCTACATACAGTTTAACAAAAATAATGTCCCTTCTTCTGTTTCGAAATTCCTGTGCGGTTCCTAGTTATTTTGATTTTTAGTGTTTCATGTGGTACTAAATTAAGTAATTTATTTATTAGCAATAATAATTATCGGCTAAATATTTAATTCTTTCAACGAAACCTACCTAAATATGGTGTGTTAAGGATTCTAAAAAGCCGAAATCTCTTATTCTTTATCTTTTTCCAATGTAGTCAAAATAAATATTTGTTATATCAAGCCTTACTCAAATACAATACTTTTATATGTTGAAATCTGTTAAATTACAAATGTACTTACAATACAATAGATTATTGTGCAGTTGCCAAAAGTCTTAAAAATTTCCTTTAAGTTTTATTAAACTTGTGCATGTACCAATTTCTGTTTCAATTTTTGTTGTTGTTTGCTAAATAATTTCCATTTAAAACTAGCGTATTTGTAACTGTACGTAATAATTGCAACAAAATATTATACTCCTTGGAAAACAAGTAAAATTTCCCGGGTTTTAAAACGGGATCACAGACGCCCATATCATTTTCAACCTGTTCAAGGTTTATGTCCAGGTGACGCTGAACGAAGACTTACTTATTGTAGGTGGGTTCTTAACTCCATTCAAAATAATAGGGATTTCTTATCCAATATACTGTGGACTGATGAATCTTGTTTTACTCGTCGTGGTATAGTAAATTTTCACAATCTGCATGTATGGGCACATGAAAACCCACATGCCATTCGACCACGAAGTTTTCAACATGAATTTAGTACAAATGTCTGGATTGGAATTTACGGCAACCACGTGTTTGGACCTTATTTCTTGCCACAACGTGTAAATTCAGAAAATTTCCTACAATTTTTAGAAGAACACCATGGTAATATATGGGAAGTCATTCCTTTGAATTTAAGAAGACAGTCTTGGATTCAACTTGATGGGTGCCCGGCCCATTATGGCAGAAATGTAAGAAATTGGCTAAACAATAACTATCCAGGGAGGTGGATAGGTCGTGGAGGTCCAGTGGCGTGGCCTCCCAGATCCCCCGATTTAACACCACTTGACTTTTTTGTGTGGGGATTCATTAAGGAAATAGTGTATACCACTCCAGTTAATACACTTGAGGAACTTCAAAATCGCATTAGAGATGCTTGCAATGAAATAAGGGTGCATCATTTAGTTAACTTAAGACGTTCTATGATACGTCGCAGTGAAATGTGTATTGAGAAGAACGGTTTACATTTTGAACAAAGTATCTAATTTTATGTATGTAGGTACTAGTGTTATTGTTATTAATTCTTGTAATTGTTATTTATAAATCATTATTGCTAACAATTGTTATTTATTCCACAATTATTATTGTTAATTAAATATTGCTATAAATTCAAAAATGTTTATATCTCCATAAACATTAACATCAATGTTCATCTAATGTTTTTTTTTGTAATTGTAATTACTTGGAAAGAGATAAAGAGATTTCGGCTTTTTAGAATCCTTAACAAACCATATTTAGGTAGGTTTCGTTGAAAGAATTAAATATTTAGCCGATAATTATTATTGCTAATAAATAAATTACTTAATTTAGTACCACATCAAACACTAAAAATCAAAATAACTAGGAAACGCACAGGAATTTCGAAACAGAAGAAGGGACATTATTTTTGTTAAACTGTATGTAGATAATGAAAATAACAGTTTTTTTTAAATAGTCTTTGGCGTAGAAGTTCTGTTTACGAAAGGGGTGGAGCACCCCTTCCACCCCGCCACTGTGCAAGTTTTTGAACATTCTTACCGCTTGTTTTATGCGCCTTAATTAATAGGCATTATCCCCCAAACATGAAAAAATCTAAGCGTTCGTTTATAAGTCATAAAGAAAATTCGAGAAAAAAAAATTATAATAACGACATTACACTGTCAGAGAAACAACGGCCAATATCTCGAAAACTGTCATAGTTAGAGCAAAATTACAAGAGATCAAAATTGTTACTAAGGGGCCGTTATTTTAGAAATATGTATCAGATAATGTCAGTGGCGTACGAAAAAAAAGTTCTATTATGCAGAATAGTCGAGGTACCCGAAAAAAGTAACATCCACTATAGTACTTTCGACAGGAACAATACAACATGTTGATCCTATGCAGGTTAAGATATGTGTAAAATATTTAGTGAATATATCATTCCGTTCAGAAAATATTACACATTAATATAAAAAAAATTAAATTTTAACACCCTGTATCTTCCTTAGGAAGCTAGATCGGCCATATCTTTATAGGCACTTTTCTTTTTAAAAACGTGCGTTCTATCCCCTGTTAAAGTTTGTCTACAAAAAACTGACTCACCCTGTATATATATATATATATATATATATATATATATATATATATATATATATATATATATATATATATATATATATATATATATTTATATATATATATATATATATATATATATATATATATATATATATATATATATATATATATATATATTATATATATATATATATATATATATATATATATATATATATATATATATATATATATATATATATATATATATATATATATATATATATATATATATATATATATATATATATATATATATATATATATATATATATATATATATATATATATATATATATATATATATATATATATATATGTATATGTATATATATATATATGGCCAACATGCCAGTTTATCTTTTTCTTGGTCGGAGGCTTGAACCAATAGCGCTTCCAGTTTCATTTCGTGTAGAACCTCCGACTAGTAATTTTCGTCATGCTCGGCGTCTTCCTTTGATGGTGTTACACGATGTTCAAATGGAGATGTTAATCATCTGGCACGATGGTTAGTTGAGAACATTGGACACGTATAAACCACAATTTGTAAGACAAGCTTATAGAAGAAATAAGAGCGGAAGGAAGGAGGAAGGGCGGAATCATATATATTATATTGTTATGAATTTCTAAACGAAACGTTTATACGTCTAAATCTGACAAAGCCCAGTTGCGTAACCCAAGAATTAATTTAATTGTTCAACTATTTGAGCAGTAAAGTTTGCTACATTTAATTTCAAAAGTTTAAATTGTAATTCGTTAACAGTGACATATTACAATGTAAATGGGCTATATCTTAAATATCTTTCCACTGTACCGACATGACCCTTACAATGTTCAGCAGCTCCTTGGTCTATCTATCACTGTCAGCATTTGTCACTTGATGACATCGCACACGAAATGTTAGTTATACTTAAGAACACATCGAGCAAAAACAGCTCATTCTACTTTCTCCTTTGAGATAGATTGCTCTTGAATTAATACGTCCGGCAGCCATTGTCGTTTAGAGGCAGTATCTTAGAAATACAATTAAAGGGTTTAGGACATTTATAAGTTGACTTAAGCAAACATAAAAGACGGTTTCGAGAGTGGTTTTGAACAAAATAACTAAGTATTTATTATAGACATTATCATATTTATATCCTCAATGAAATGCACAATTATAAAAATCTCCACCAATACAATCAACGCCGCCACCCCTTTGACCCCATGATATATTTATATTATATATACCTTGAACTATGAAAAATTCATTGTTTTGTCATCTATTAATGTCTGGAAGGTATACTTCACACCCCATCCCCTGTATAATATATTATAAGCAGTGGCGTGCCCAGGCGGGGACGCTATATCCCCCCTCCGCCCCTATCGATTAAAGACGCCTTAGCGCCCCAAAAACAAAATTTAAATAAAAATTGAATACTCTCATTACCCCCGGTGGCCGGTAAAAACCGGTGGCCATATTGTTAAGTGTGTAATTTGCCTATTGAAATTTAAAAATTATAGAGGCAAAAATGAAGATAAGAAACGTAGCAGAATCAGAAGTTCTTCTATATTCATTATTTTGACTAAAGCCAAAGAATTATTTGTTTTTGATTTTCTAGTTTTCATTGAAAACTTAGGTTGTAAGTCTAAGACATTTATTTTTTATTAGTTTGTAACTTCAAATTAGTGTTATTTTCAAGACAATTTTTTTTGTGAAACAGAAATTTGTTAGTTTTATGTTCCTAGTGAATTTTAAGAGTAGGTACTGTGATTTTTGTACTCTTTTTTAGCAATATTTAAGTTGTTATTGTAATACAACTTCCTTTAATGTACATATATTTCTATACAAATATTGTTTCTTTTGGTAAAAAGAAAAAAATAAAACACCACATTTTTTTAAATTCTGCATCTATAATAGGGGATTACTTTGACATTCTTGTAGCATTTGCAAGATTAGTTCATATTTTTATTTGCATTCACCATAATTTGTGTCTGGTAATAAACATTGTTTTTGCTTATGAGCACCTATGAGCTGTTTTCATTCCACATAATAAGTAGCTTAGAAAAATAATAGACAGGAATGGACAGACAACTAAATATGGAATATGCTCATTATTATACAGACTCAAGTGTAAGAATACTCCAATCTTATGACAAGCAAAGAAAACTTCACACATTTTTAGCAATTCAGAAAAAACTTCAGGGGAAATACATTGCTGAAAATAGATTAACCACTTTTTGTGGGCAGGCATTCTTGTTTGCACGCCGGCACGCCACACGAATAACTGAAATCTAGGATATAAGATATATAAGGATAGGATTTCAGATATAACTATATATGAGTGCGCGTCAGAGAGGAATCGAGTGTGTATATTGAAATATTTATTTAGATAGTTTTATATATCAATTATATGTATATTTGTTTATATTTATTTTGAAATTATTTTATTTGTATATAAAATGTTATTCTTTCTGAATGATTTGAAATTTAATTTTTTTTAAACTGATGGCTTTTATATTTGTTTAATTATAAGAGGGATGGTTTAAAATTGTTGATTTGCATATTTATTCAAAGTCTGTTACAATAATCATATATTTATGATTTTAAATTCATAATCAAGATTATAAATTGGCCTGAGATAACTTGCTAATAATAATATAATGCTAATACATAAATATAAATTTGTATTCACAAATATATCTTAAGCTAACTGAAAGTTCAAAAATTGTTTATAATATTAACTTATTTATATCTTTATATATGGTTTCACTTACGTATGAAGCACTCATTCGATTTTTGAGTATATCGCGGTGCGATGGAGTCGCAGTCGATGATGATTCTAAGCTGCTGCTTCCACCTCCGACTGCTACAATGATGTGGTTCGTTGTTTACTCTGGATACTAATTACTTTATTTGTTCCTTATTTCTTGCATTCTTCCACTTGACCTATAGTGCTTCCGTTTCATGTGCAAACTAATAGAATGCCGTTCTCAGTGGTGCGCACAATTATCCTAATATAGGATATAAAATAAAAACAATAATGTTAACTCAATTTATAATATGTCAAAAAGTGAATGTGGCTTTATGGATGACGGTCTTTGAACCTTCTAATCCAAGAAAACAGGCGATTACTATGAAGCCATGATTTCCACCGTTTTCGAGGATTGGTTCAAAGGAATTCTGGACATATTACAACCCGGATCTGTTATAGTAATGGATGATGCTTCTTATCATTCTCGTAGAACAGAATAGCTGCCCACAGCTGCGTAGCGGAAAGAGCAAACTAAGACTGGCTGGAAGAGAGAAACATTGAACACGATGATTCACTACTTAAAACTGAATTGTTGACACTGGCATTTTCCAGCTTTCAAGAAGTATGTAGTGGATGAAATGGCCAAAGCAAGAGGAATGGAGGTAATTCGATTGCCTCCATATCACTGCGAACTGAACCCAATTGAGCTTATTTGGGCGCAAATAAAAGGGGAAGTTGCTAGAGAAAATACAACATTTAAGTTAGCTGATGTGAAAAAACTTCCCAGTGGTGAAATCAAAGAAGTAAGTGCGGCCAACTGGATAAAATGTATAGACCATGTGAAGAAGGTGGAATCAGAAATGTGGTATCTCGATATTATGATGGATACTCCCGTTAAACCAGTCATAATAAATGTAAATGAAGACAGTAGCGAAAGTGATTTTCAGTTAGTGAATAGTGATATGAATTTCTGATGTGAGATTTTGTGAAGAGTGCTACTAATAAGTGACAGTGAAAAATACCAATGTTAGTGTAACTATATGTGCAAATAATAACATATCCGGCAAATTGGTGAGTTAGTTTGTTATAAATTTTACTAACAGTCTTACCTATACTAATAATAAGTAACTTAACCACGTTCTATCCTGGCAAGGGGCGCTCTTACCTCCCCGTGGTCCTTGTTGGGCAATAGCAATTTAATTTCTTTTTTTCTTTCAAATTGTTATTGGCTAAATTAAGTTGTATACACTAAGTTGTACACGCAGCATGCAAAATTTTTTCAATATATTTTAAACATT
>CAXKVY010004818.1:0-16922 GCA_964058915.1 Tetropium fuscum | reverse complement strand
ATAATAATAATATAATAAATAATAATAAAAAAGTAAACAATATTAACATAAGTATAGAACACTGCATTATTAAACTAAAAAGCGGAATTTATATAGTATGAGTTTACAACAAACCTCAAAACAAAATTTCAAATCACGATCTAGACCAACTAATCAACTTAGGTAACAAAGTCATAATAATAGGAGATTTAATCTCGCGAGTTTCGAATCGGGTCGAGCGAAACAAATTTTTAAAAAAGAAAAATTTTATTTCCGGAGATAAACTAACAGTTACAAGTTTGAGCAAAAAGTGATTTACAAAGGCATGGAAGCTTATTTATAACGTCGGTGTTATCTATCCCTGACTTTGCAGTCTGCACTATGCATTATATTATTATAAGAATAGCTTACTATGTGGGATCGTAACTCCTCCCATGTTAACTGAAAAATTATTCTTTGAGTGATTTTTCAACAAATTATATTTGAATTATTTTCATTTGAATTTGACTTAGTTTTTAAGAATTTTGAAATATATTTGCTGTAAATCAGGTATAGAATAACAAGCACTAAAATTAAGTACAACATTACAGTCCATATGGATGTTTTGGAAACATAAACAGGAATATTAAGTTTACTTATTTCATTTCTTTGATTTTCCAAGTCTTTTTGAGTTTTGAGTAGTTGATGTGTATTAATTAAGTTAAGATTAAAAGTTCCTAAATTATAAGTAGGTAGTTCATTACTTGAATTTAAATTAATAGTAAGTTTAGGTAGATCTATAATTTTAAAATTTACCTTTGGATTTTTATAACTTCGTAAGATATGGTTTTCTATCTTAACAGTGCAAATTGTATCTAAATCGATTACATAACTTCCAAGGAGTGGAATATTATCTCTAATATTTTTGCATTGTTGTATAGCAACTAAAGGTTGAGGTGCAATTACAATTAATTTTTCGTTAATAATTTTTTGAATTTGATATTCGTCTAAGTTTACTGGTAATGGGTAGCAATTACTAATATTTTTTGAAAATGTTAATAGGTTAACTTCACAAGGTGAATTATTATTAATTTTTATAGGATTCGCATATTTACACATAAACTCTTCTGTTGATATTTCCTTACATTTATCATTAGAAAGAACGAAATTATGTTCACTTATAGCTAGATAATTATTTTTTGGTAATATCATTTGAAAAGAATTTTTCTTTTCAATTGGAAATGGATATAGTTGATAATATTGATAAGTACTAGGTTCGACTAATGGTATCTGCAGTATAAAAATTATTTCGTTGTTTTTTGAATAACTTTTAATATTTATAATATTTTCAAAGGCAAGTATATTTTCTAATTTCGGTTCAAAAGGTAATTTTACATCATTTAGGTAAGTTTTCATAATTCTAAGTTCAGATAATAATTCATTTGGCTTTATAATTGAATTATGCAGAGTATTAAGTTTTGCAAAAGAAATGGCTATTTCTATTTTATCAAGTACAGTATAAATTGTTTGATATATGTTTGTCATCTGAAATAACAACATGTTTGTTTGAAAATATTTATAACTAATCTGTTGATGCAATTCCATATTTTTAATGAAATCTTTAATTTCTAATACACGTGATTTTAAAATTGAGTGGTTCTGTGAAATATTATGAGCAAGTTCATTAAAATTGTTTATAGAAGAATTCAGCAAGGATACTTGATTTTCTAAAATAATTTTAGCGTTATTTTGATTTGTTTGAAGTTGCTTAATTTGCGTATCATATTTTTCTGCATCTTCCTGATCTAGATTTCCTGTTATACATTTAATAATAGATCCTAAGCCATTAATTATGCCTCTTTTCTGTCTATTTAATATGGGATTTAATTGGTTAAGCTGTACTAAAATTTTTTGTTCTAAATTTTGAATAATATCATATGAGTTAAAATACTCTCTAGCATAACTATGATTATTTTCTAGTAATAATTTTAAGGTATTAAATTTATTTTGAATATTATTAAATTCATTAACGATAGGTTTTATATTAAATATTTGAACAAAAGACCAATTGTCGTTCGTAATGTGAGCTGTACCTAGTCTTATTGGTAATAGTCCAGGGTTGTCGGTAATTTTGTGGTATGTAGGTTGGGTTATTCCTAGTTGGATGAACCTGCATCTGAAATAATATGAGATTTCTTAAGCTCTTTAAGATGTATTATCTCAGTTTTATTAGTTTTACTATTTTCTATTTTTGCTTTATTATGTTCTCTGTAACTCTGTTAATATATATGGTCCTTTAAATCTATTTTTATGTTTAGAGCGTTCTTCTAGTCTCTTATAGACAGTTTGATTAATTTTAAAGTGAAACTGATTTTCGCCTTCCTTATTAATTCTATCAATAGTTTTTTGTTTATTTAATTCTTGATCTGCTGCAATCTCTTTATACAGAGACGTTAGTTTATCTTTATGGCTTGTAATATAGTCAGAGTAAAATGTCATAGGAATAAGGTCAAAAGGATCTCTAAGGTTAGTATGTCCAAACGTTAATTCGAAAGGAGTATATTTCGTTGCAGAATGAATTGTATTATTATAGGCAATTAGTGCGTAGGGCATTAATTGTATAGGGGTTGAGTCTTTATGAGTTTGTTTTAGGATTCTAAGGTGTTCGATTAATGTTGAGTGAAATCTTTCAAGAGGAGAATTTGATTCATGGTGTTTAGGCGTAGTGAAATGAGTTTTGATTTTTTGTACTTTTAAGAGTTCTTTTATTGTCTCATTTTTAAATTCTGTACCGTTGTCTACGATTATAGTTTCGGGGATTCCGTAGAAAGAGAAAAATTTAATTAGATTTTCTTGCACTGATATGGCGTCTTTAGTACTTGCGAATGCTTGTCCTAATTTTGTAAATTTATCTATAATAGGAACAGGAATATTTGTTTTTCGAATGAAAAAAGGTCTATATGTAAAATTTGGGAAGGTTTATTTGGTGTTTCAGTTAATTCCGCGATGATTAGTCTTGCTCTCATGTTGATGTCTGATTAGCATTATACGTTCATCTTTTTGAGTTATATTATTAACATATGTTGTGCATTGGTACAATTTTAGAGGTCGGAAATATTTCATATATGTTTGTGTAAATACAAATATACATACGTTCGTTTTTCTGGATTAACAAAGTTTTTAAGAATATATAGCACCGTTGCTAAGTCATATA
The DNA here is from genome assembly GCA_964058915.1 of Tetropium fuscum. Taxonomy (NCBI): domain Eukaryota; kingdom Metazoa; phylum Arthropoda; class Insecta; order Coleoptera; family Cerambycidae; genus Tetropium; species Tetropium fuscum. The sequence continues at coordinate 13,750 of CAXKVY010004818.1, read as the reverse complement.
AAGGTATCTTTAATTTTGTTATATTATTTATTATCGTCAAATTTCGTTTCATTGTATTTAATATTTAGTTAGGGGTTTCTATCAATAAAAATTTGGCTTATTTTATTATTAATAATGTGTAATATTTCTTGATTTACATTGCCTGAATTGTTAATTATTGATTCTGTTTCATTTAAATTTAGTTGGATTCGAGAAAATGGGTCGGCATTAGTATTCTATTTGATTTTTTTTTTTTTATTACAATTTCCTAATCGTAAGTTTTGTTTGAGCAGTTTATTATAATTATTATAATTATAAGTATTTTCGAATGGTAATTTATTATAAAAATTTATTTCATTTACGTTAATTAATTCTATGTTAAAAGGATTTGAAATTGTTAATTTGATATTTTTCTCACTCGTATTGATAATAGTCGTTATAGCAGAGTTATTTTTAATTTCTACTAATGATTCTGGTATTTCAGTATTTGCTGTCTTGCAATATTGTAATAATCCTATGCCATGGTTTTGAACAGTGGCCACTCTTATTACCTTTTGCGTTCTTGCATGAATTGTTATCTGGTGTGAATTTTTGTGAGAAATCAAAGAGATAAAACTTATGATTTCCTTGAGTATTAAAGCTGGGAAACAAAGGAATATTTATAATTTCGTTATGAAATGATGTAGCATGGGCAGTTGATACTTGAAAAGGTTCATGTTTAATAAAGTTTGGAAAATATTCATATGCCAGTTTAGGATTTAAAAAGCTTCTGGTACTGCCTGTGTCAATTAGAAATTTAGCGTTTAATTCTGGGATAATTATGTATGGAAGTTCTGGTAAATAATTATTTAAATGTATTATGTCGTATTCTCCGTACTCAGGGTATTGTGAAAATCCTGATTTCTTATATCATTGGGATTAAACGTTTCTTGTTGTTCTATATATCGATAAGTGTCGTATTCGTTAGAATTTAAAGGTGTATAATTTAATTCATTATCGTAATGAGTAACAGTAGTATAGTCATCATCTTGTAAACTTTGATTAGCAGTATAATCATTTGTTGGTGCGTTTTTTAAATTTTGATTATCAGTAGATTCATAATAATTAGAGTTGGTTTGTTCAAATGGGTTCTCAAAACGTATTTGATCTATGACTTCTTGGTTAAATAATTCTTCATGAGTAAAATTAGGTTTTTGATTAGGATTATTTTGGAAATAATTTGGTCTATTAAATGGAACTGAATTTCGACTAGTTGTGCTCATAGGCGTTGGTTTATAAGTTGGTTGTATATTTCCGGGTTTAAAAACATTTTTTGGTTGGCCAAATACTTGACTATTTGTCGGATATTTTTGAGTATGATTAGGTTTTGATGTAATCGGTATTGGGGCTTGAGTAAAGTGTGGTGGAAAGTTATTTGTAGAATTTGGTTGATTATTATATACTTGAGGCAGTTTATAGCTATTCTGTATATTCGTCTGTGGTAAAGTCTGAGGTCTATTATTTGTCATTGGTTTTTGATTTTGATTAAATTGATTATTATTATTCGAACTGCGAAATTTAAATTGTTGAAAGTTTTCTTCTTCTTGTACAAAACTCATAGCTTGCTCTAATGAATTTGGTTTTTTAAGTCTGACTACCAATTGTGTGTTATACGGTAAATTATTTATATACGTTTTTAAAGTGAAATCATTATAATGTTCTATTTTCATTAATTTAATATTGTGCTCGTCGCTACTAGCATTTAATTTAGCAAATAAAATGCTTCTTGTGTCTTGAAGTCTCATGCCAAAGTTTAATAGATTTTCGTTTTTATTTATTTTTGTATTTAAGAGATCTTGTATTAAACAATCGATACTTCTTTGATCAGCGAATGTAGTTACTAAAATATTTTTAATTAATTGCCAGTTATTTATTTCTGATCGAGAACAGATTAGGTCTGCTGCTCGTCCTCTTAGTTTAGAAAATATAGTATCAAGTAAACAAATATTTATAGGTGCATCAGGGTTTGTTCTATTCTGAAATGCTCGTAATAAATTCTCAGATGAAGTTACAAATCTCTGTAATAATTTGGGGTTACCATCGAAATTTGGAATATTATCAGCTTGGTATCTTAATAAAGAATAATTTATTTCTGCCATTTTTTGATTTGCTGTTGAATTATTTTCAGAACTATCTAGATTTAAATTGTATAAACTATTTAAAAGTTCGTCCAGTTTAATATTAAAATTTTATAATACAATAACTACTATACGAAAATGTTTTTTAAATTCGGGTTAAATATAAAATGGGTACCTAATATGCAGTGATAAAAATAATAAATTTGTGTGCTTACAGTATTAACTTGAGTAAAGATGTTTTCATTTTACAGATGTTTTCTAGCTTGGGCCAAACTTTTCTACACAAGAATTAGGGTTACTCGTGGTCTATGAAAAGTGGGTGCACGATCTTGGTTCTTCAAGGGCTTATGTAAACGAGTTACAAGTGCAAAGCCACACGATGTTTTCTTTGTTTCGGAAAGGGTGGATATAGCGATTATAGTCCGCAATTTCCGGTTAGAAATTTCTACGAAACTACAATTTCTCCACAGCCTAACACTGGTGTTTTCTGGGTTTTCTTTCTTGAGTGGAGTCTTCGTTCTTTGTTCTCTCTTGAGAGTCGTTTTCTTTCTTTGTTCTTTCTTGAACTGGGCTTCTTGCTTCTTAAATCTAACTTACATCTAGGGTGTTGTCGGTGAAGGGTTGGCTTCTTGCATCTTAAATCTAACTTACATCTAGGGTGTTGTCGGTGAAGAGACTAGGCGATACTAGATATCCTGGGTTGATTCCCCTCCTCGTGACGTGATCTCGATGATCGGCTTTTCTTAATTACCTGGCCTGATTGCCCAGTAATTACAACGATTGTAATTGGTAATTAAGGTGTGACTTTTCCCTCACTGTCACTGTCGGTCTTCTCATTCAGCTACTCTGTGTTCACTGAACTGGAAATTTTCTTCTGGTGTAGGATCTTCGGTAATTTAAGAATTGAAATTCACAATAATCAGCGATTGATTAATTTATACCATCCGGACGACTGCGCCAGTTTCGATTCGGGTCGAGCGAAACAAATTTTTAAAAAAGAAAAATTTTATTTCCGGAGATAAACTAACAGTTACAAGTTTGAGCAAAAAGTGATTTACAAAGGCATGGAAGCTTATTTATAACGTCGGTGTTATCTATCCCTGACTTTGCAGTCTGCACTATGCATTATATTATTATAAGAATAGCTTACTATGTGGGATCGTAACTCGCGTCATTTTGCTTGGCATAACCAACGGTGCAATACAAACGGCAACACTCTGTTCAACCACTCATTAGATGAAGATTATGTCATATTACATACAGACAGTCTCACCCACTTCCCACACAATGGCATGTCTCCAACAATAATCGACATAGCGCTGATCAGGGGAATAAATGAACCCCTAACCCTGACTACCTCGGCAGACCTGAGCAGTGATCATAATCTGATCAGTCTCGTCATACCCGGACAATACAAGGAAAATAATAACAAAACAATGTAAAATTATAAAAACACCAACTGGAAACTATTTAGAGAAAAGATAAACGGCATCACCGGCATAAACAACACTATAGACACAATTCAAAAAATAGACCTAGAATTAAAAATACTTACAAAAAACATTCAAAAAACAAGAAACCAATCAGCCAATAAAATTAAAATCCAATCTAAAACCGATAAAATCCCCACAACTACTATAAATAAAATCAAAGAAAAAAATAAATGTAGAAAAAAACGGCAAACTACCCGAAATGGCGCGGATAAAATCAGATACCAAGCCCTTCAGGCAGAGATTAAAATCGAAATTACAAACCATGTGAACAAGAATGGAAAGAAAAAATAGAAAAGCTCAACCGAAAAGATAATTCCATATGGAAGATGACAAGAATCTTCAAAAAACAAAAAACCCAAATACCAACACTAACAAAAAATAACATTAAAGCAGTAACAAACGAGGAAAAAGCTAATATGCTCGGTGAAACCTACGAAGCCACATACACGGTAAAGAATTTAAATAACAGACACGAACAAAATGAATATAGAAACATTAAAAAAGTTAACATACCACAAGACCAACTTTCAAAATACCTCACCAACCCTAAAGAAGTTACAGAAAACATAAAAAACTACCTAACAATAAAGCCCCCGGATATGACGAGATTGATAACATACTGCTTCAGAATCTGCCGAAAAAGGCCATAGTCCAATTAACTTACCTGATCAACGCTATGTTGAAACTACAATACTTCCCAACGGATTGCAAACATGCCATTGTCATTCCAATACCAAAACCCAGAAAAAGTCCCACAGAACCAGAATCCTATCGTCCAATCTCCCTCCTGCCAACCATGTCTAAATTAACAGAGAAAATCGTCCTGTGTGAATTGAACAGAGTAGACGCCAAACGAAAAATAACACCAGATTGCCAATTCGGCTTCCGGCCAGGACATAACACCACTTTGGCCGCAGCAAAAATCACAACCGATATAATCAAAAATTTTAACAAAGCCAAAAATACAGTACTTCTTCTGCTAGACATGGCAAGAGCCTTCGACACTGTCTGGCAGGAGGGGCTAACAACTAAAATTGCACGGTTAGGTTTCCCACCATACCTCACTTCCTTCCTAAAATCCTACCTCAAAAATCGCACCTTCCAAGTCCAAATAAACTACGTTATCCTATTCCTACCCCCAACAAGCCGGAGTCCCTCAAGGCACAGTCATAGCATCTCAACTATATACCTATTTACGTCAGATATCCCCACATTTCCACAAACCCAACTAACCCTGTACGCTGACGACATGGCGATAACAGCGTCCAGCTACTATTCTGAGGCCGCTAACGCCCAAATAAAAATCCACCTTAACAAAATACTACCCTTCTATAATAAATGGAAAATAAGAATCAACCCGAATAAAACGGAACTAATAAACTTCACCAGAAAATACACAAACAACAAAATAAAAGGGAAAATAAGAATTGAAAATACCACAATAGAAGAACAACCCCACGCTAGATACCTCGGAATAGTGCTGGACAAACGCCTCAATTTCTTAAAACACCTAAATCAAATCGAGGGTTTTAACCGCTGCCGATGACTTGGCAGCGGTTACAAATACCAAACCAGTATAATAATTAAAGCAGGTTTTTTAATTTAATTTTCCTGTATAAATAAGCAAATAAACAAACCACACGAAAACAATTCACTTATACAAAAAATATAAACTCGCCTCAGAGATTAGCAAACAGAGTCCCCCTAGAAGCTAGCGCGAAGAGAGGGCTAAGCTTGCCGGCAGGCGTATATATAGGTAAAAGGAGAAAAGCAGAGAAAGACAGAAAAGGCCAAAATATCAGGCTGAAAACAAAAGTATAATAAGAAAACATAATTAAGTGCATTATACTAATAACATAATAAATAATAAGTAATTCTGTCAAATACCTGGTTAAACTCCTATAAATGTAAATAATGAAAATAAATGAATTTGTTGTTGTTGTTGTTGGTACAAAGAAGGCTTTGACAAATTTAAGCAGCAAACAAAGCTGAAAATCGCATGTGTTAGTTATCCCATTAATATTACCTCTTATAAAACGTTAATATGAATTATTCTATTCAATAATTAGTTGATATGACTTATTTATTAGGAGAATATCATATAAATTGTTTATTGGCGTCCTGAGTATATGGTGCGCGATATCATCCTGAGCGAAGAAAAAAAAAGTAAAATGTTTCGAAAATTTTAAGGAACGTTTTGAACTTACTGGTAATGCTAATTATATGAACACACCGCAAGGAAAAATATTGGTGAGGCTCTACAATTTGATATAGTTACTGGAGTAGTGGAAAATTCCAATATTAGTACTAGACAAGTTAGTGCGGTCTTGGATATCTCTCAGATTTCGTTAGTTAAAATATTAGATAAACATAAGTTCCATGACTATCTCCTGAATATGAACAAAAACTTAGTGAACAGGATTATCGAAACCGTATAAATTTTTGAAACTGGGTGCTGACGATACACGAAGATCAATTATTTTCCAGATATCTATTATTTACTGATGAGTGTACTTTCTCTAACACATCGCAGAAATTATCAGCATTACATTATCAGAAAACCCTCATTGTAACCGTCGTTCCATTGCGTTCCGCGTTAATGTGCCTGCTGCTTAATTAGGGTATCTTTTCTCTGTAATTTTTTTATTAACCAAAATGGAAAAAGCAAATTATATATTATAAGATATTCTTATAATAAATATACAATAATAAAATACACAGTAATTACACTAACAAACAAAAATTCAAGATACCTACTTTATTGTAATAATTAATAATAGTAATAGTAATATAAATAAGTACTTAACACTCGAAGTAGTTTTCACAAACACTTTTACTTTGCTCGACGCACGTTTCGCCAAAATTTGGAGACGATTAAAACTTAGTTTTAATCGTTTCCGGATGATGATGAATATCGTCAATATAATAGGTAAAATAAATTTTCCTCCGGTATTTTAGTTTTTCCTAAAGACACCTTAACGTTAAGAGTAGGTAATATTACTACCCTAATTAAAGAAATTTGAAATTTCCATGTGCCTACTTAACATAGCAATACATTGTCTGCTTTTCACAATTTAAAAACACAGTTATTTCCTCTGGCTCTGTCGCTGTTCACTATTATTATTACCAGTCATATTCACATGAATCGCAATTCCAATAACACATTAACACCACATATAAATAAACAAAACACTATCCTAATACTTTATAATCTGTGACCCATGAAGACAAGTAGGTGCATGTCGTCTTATCAATGGAGAGACAATATTAGTCAGCGACGCACCCTACCTAAGCCAGAGAGCCAATAATAGTGTGACGATTTGGGGTTGTTTACCTCCTACTTTCAGTTGAATAGAGATAAACACAAATGTTGTAATATAATACATTTTATTTGCGCATCCATTATTTTCTATTTCAGTTACCCGAGCATATGTACTGCATTTCACTTTTAGACCTCTCTTTCTGGCTTACATCCTAATGCTTTGAGTTTCTGGTCCCATTGTACCGTACTTATTTATGTAAGCAAAGTAACACTTTTACGTACGGTTGCTCCGTGTTTTTGGTTGGAGAGCTTAAGCCATGGGTTCTTTATTTTTCTTTTTATTTATTTTTATAAATGTTGGGGATTGAATAACATACTTTTTTCCTTGGGCGCCAATTGATTTAAATGTATTGGAATTATATTAAAGAAATCAATAACTTTAATGTAATTAATAAAATTATGTTTAATATAAGAATTATTTACATATATATATATATATATATATATATATATATATATATATATATATATATATATATATATATATATATATATATATATATATATATATATATATATATATATATATAAACTGCTGTTCAAAATTATCGCAACACGTTAATATTTGCTAAAATTTGAGGTCTCATAACTTTTTTACTTCTAGTCCAATTTTGATAATTTTTTGAGAATACTGTAGATAAAACGACTAATTTCAACTTGCATATCCAGTCTTTTGTTAACTGAGGACGGTTCAGGTACTATACAGGGCTAACTAAAAGGTTGTTATATAACCCTAATTTTAAAAAACTCGGTGGAATAATTTCGTAACCAAATTCTTTAAAAATACCAATTTTTGTTAAGAACCATTCCTATCCTACATTTTGTTTTTTGGTCCATGTCTTTAGATGCATTGGTTCAAAATTATCGCACCATACAGAAATCAATTGAAAAAACTTTCAGGGTGAGAAGAAACATTTTTTAATTAACAGGAAAACAAGGAAATAAAATTATGTGAGCTGATCCCTAGTAGGTTGTGTTGCCACCTCTAGCTCGGATTACAGCCTGAATCCGCCGTGGCATACTTCTAATGAGGTTTTGAATGACGGGTTGAGGAACATTATCCCACTCATGAAGAGTAACCTGTTCCAGCTGTTGAAGGTTCTGTGGGGCTGGTAGGCGTCGTCTCACGGCTCTCTTAATGATGTCCTATAGGTGTTCGATGGGATTTAAATCCGGGCTTCGTGCTGGCCAGTTCATAACATCAATATGGACTTCATTCAAGTACTCAACACAAATTCTTGCTACATGTGGTCTTGCATTATCTTGCATGAATATGAAAAAAACGAATAAACGGAGCATAGGGCATTACATGCTCCTGGAGAACGTTCTCTACATAGTATTCCGCATTCATTGCCCTTGCATGAATAGGGACTAACTCCGTACGGCCATCGAAAGAAATACCCGCCCAAAACATTTTGGAGCCACGACCAAAGGGTTCGTTTAGAAGGAAATTGAAGGCAGCTTCCCTTTCCCCTTGTCTTCTAAACACCCGTTGCCGCCCATCACAAGATTTTAGGCTTTTTATTGTTTCATCGGAGAATAGGACTTTCCTCCAGTCATCGATAGTCCAATTTTCATGTGCTCGTGCAAATCGTAATCGAGCTACTTTCTGAGCCCTGGTAAGTTCTGGTGCCTTTATGGGCCTTCTACTGATCAAACCTGCCTCCCGTAGTCTTCTCCTTACAGTAAGAGCAGAAACTTGAACATTTCTAACCATCTCAAGTTCACTCTTCAATTGCGAACTTGTTACTGTCCGATTTCTTAAAGCATTTCTTAAAGCGGAGAAAATGGTCATCCCTAACATTCGTGGCCCTTTTTCTACCCTGCCCATGTCTCCTGGAGTGAGAACCAGTTGCCCTGTGACGTTCTAACATTCGACTTATTGTCGAATGGTTAACACCCAGAATTCGAGAGACATATCGCATACTTTTACCCTCTTCAACCAAAGTTTGCGCTCTTACACATTCCAATGCTGTCAAATGTCTCACACGATTCATTATTCTAAACTGCTGCATGCAATGCATCTAATGCATCTAAAACCAATGCATCTAAAGACATGGACCAAAAAACAAAATGTAGGAAAGGAATGGTTCTTAACAAAAATTGGTATTTTTAAAGAATTTAGTTACGAAATTATTCCACCGAGTGTTTTAAAATTAGGGTTATATAACAACCTTTTAGTTAGCCCTGTATAATATCTAAACCGTCCTCAGTTAACAAAAGGCTGGATATGCATGTTGAGACTAGTCGTTTTATCTACAGTATTCTAAAAAAAATATCAAAATTGGACTAAAAGTAAAAAAGTTATGAGACCTCACATTTTAGCAAATATTAACGTGGTGCGAAAATTTTGAACAGCAGTTTATATATATATATATATATATATATATATATATATATATATATATATATATATATATATATATATATATATATATATATATATATATATATATATATATATATATATATATATATATATATATATATATATATATATATATATATATATATATATATATATATATATATACGAGTATATATAAATTTATAGGTAATGATTTGAGACTTAAGAAATCTCCTTAGTTACAAATATTAATAGGAATATTATTTTATAATAATGTATAAACAAGTTTATAACGGTATAAGAACTTATAGATTTTTTTTGACTAGCGGTGATATACGTATACTTTACGCTTTACAAAGTTTGTATTATACAAATACAATTACGAAATCATATTTAAATTGATTAATATACCGAAATATATATATATATATATATATATATATATATATATATATATATATATATATATATATATATATATATATATATATATATATATATATATATACACATATATATATATATATATATATATATATATATATATATATATATATATATATATATATATATATATATATATATATATATATATATATATATATATATATATATATATATATATATATATATATATATATATATATATATATATATATATATATATATATATATAATATATATATATATATATATATATATATATATATATATATATATATATATATATATATATATATATATATATATATACATATATATATATATATATATATATATATATATATATATATATATATATATATATATATATGTATATATATATATATATATATATATATATATATATATATATATATATATATACACTCCTCGGCACAAAATTCCGTCACCCTAAAATTTTGCCCAATTTTGATGTTTTATAACTTTTTTATTTTTCATCTGATTTTCATAAATTTTTTACCAGTCTGTAGATCAGTTCATTGTGTGTCTTTTTAATTATTGTAATAAGTCATATTTTTCGTCCAGGCAATATTATACAGGGGTAAATCAAAGTGTTGTTTTTTGTCGTAAACTCAAAACACCCTGTGGAAAAATTGAGGCGAATAATTTTGTTTACAAACTGTTTGCTGCCATCTTAGACGTATTGTAAACATTTTGTTTTTTGATTCATCCCATTATCTCATTTCTTCTGCGAGCAGCAAAATTTTAAATGAAACGCTGTTAATCTTATCATTTTTAATTAAAAAACATCGACGTTGGCTAAATACGCGGTTATTGTGACAGAATATTTGACAGTACAGTTAATTTAGTGTGTTGTCATCATGGTAACTACAGCAGACGTAGGTAGAATTGTTGCCTTAATAGAGGATGGCCGCAATAAGAGTTATGTCTCCCGTACGCTGGGAATTGCGCGGTCTACAGTTTGTGATGTTTGGAATAGGTATCTACAGACGGGAAACTTTATTAGGCGGCAAGACTCTGGCAGAAGGAGAATGACCACTCAAGCTGATGATCACTTTGTCATTATGAGTTCTTTAAGAGATCGAAGAGCTACTGCTGTGTATCTAAAAAGTGACTTGCAAATGGTACGTCGAGTAAGTGTAAGTGAAAGAACGATACGTAGAAGATTGTTAGAAGCAGGATTGCATTCACGAAGGCCAGCAGTATGTCCAAAATTGCTTCCTCGGCATCGACAACACCGACTGAGATTTGCAAGAGCGCATGCTGACTGGATTGTAGAACAGTGGGGAAACGTACTATTCACAGATGAATCCAGGGTTTGTTTAAGGTCGCCGGATGGTCGTGAACGGGTATACAGACGTAGAAATGAAAGATATGCAGACTGCACCATATCTGAGCGACTGCAATATTACGGTGGTTCAGTCATGGTTTGGGCGGGTATTTCTACCGATGCACGTACTGACCTTGTATTTGTTGAAAATGGAGCACTAACCGCCCACCGTTACATTGAGGAAATCCTCCAAGAAATTGTTGTTCCATTTGCTCCTTTCATTGGGAACCAATTTACATTAATACATGATAATGCTAGACCTCACGTTGCACGGGTAGTGAGCGAATATCTGGATGAGGTTGGACTTCCAAGATTGGACTGGCCCGCATGTAGCCCGGATCTCAACCCAATCGAACATCTTTGGGATGTTCTTAAAAGAGCACTCCGTCGCCGTCCTGTGCAACCACTAACCTTGCAAGACTTACGGCTGGCGCTGACAGAAGAATATCAGGCTATTCCTCAAGACAGAATAAGTAATCTTATTAATTCGATGCCACGAAGAATTCAAGCTGTCATTGCTGCGAGAGGAGGACATACACGTTATTAAAATTTGTCTTTGTTAATTAATTTTGTGATATACCTAGTGGATGTTTTTGTTAATAAAAATAAGCTTGAAATCAGCGTTTCATTTAAAATTTTGCTGCTCGCAGAAGAAATGAGATAATGGGATGAATCAAAAAACAAAATGTTTACAATACGTCTAAGATGGCAGCAAACAGTTTGTAAACAAAATTATTCGCCTCAATTTTTCCACAGGGTGTTTTGAGTTTACGACAAAAAACAACACTTTGATTTACCCCTGTATAATATTGCCTGGACGAAAAATATGACTTATTACAATAATTAAAAAGACACACAATGAACTGATCTACAGACTGGTAAAATTTATGAAAATCAGATGAAAAATAAAAAGAGTTATAAAACATCAAAATTGGGCAAAATTATAGGGTGACGGAATTTTGTGCCGGGGAGTGTATATATATATATATATATATATATATATATATATATATATATATATATATATATATATATATATATATATATATATATATATATATAATATATATCTGAATTTGAACCGAAGTAAGAAGTGAAAGGCCCTAAAAAGGAGATTAAGTTGTAATTAAAATATGTCAAAATGACATTAAATTATTGGACTCGCCTTGTATGTTGGCCTTATTCGTAACACTCAGATATGAAGTAATGAGAAGTACACTCAGCTTAAATTTATTACTGGGTTTTCACTTATCCAAAGTAATTGCTGAAAAATTACTGCGGACGCTAAAATGTGTACTTTCAAAAATACCTCTATCAAGGTTTACTTCTCTCTCGAGTCTGCCTAGTTTTAATATCATAAGGAATTCTAATCTGATAGGAGTAGGGCAGTGCAGAGTAGGATATGCTCTGCTTAGATATGTCTTACTATACCGTACGTATTTCTTTAGGCATTTTTTAAATGCTACATAGAAACTTGAATCATGAGAAAATATAACATAGGTACTGACTATCTATCTATTCACTTAATCTATATTCATACTTATCGCGCGGAATTAGAAATCTTGTTTTTTTGTGAAGCACACGTTTTATTACAACGTTACGCTATGTTTCTTAGTATTATTTTTATATTTAGAATTTTAGTCATGCTCTCTATTAAGACACCACCTCCACGTACCTCACCTGGATCAAGTACATTTCTGTCTTTCCGGTATAAGTTATATTTATTATAAAATATTCACTATCATTAAAGTATCACAGTAAACTATCATTAGCCAGGTTTCTGTTAGAATAACAATATCATATGTTTCTAATAGTAAACAGTTTTCGTACCTAATCCCTTACAGTTTTGGTAGTTCATTGGTAGCTTCATTATCAGGTATTGACAGTATCGCAAAAAAAAACAATTAAACTCTGCCCGCTACAGCGAAAACTGCACTGAGCTTCACATAAAAGTTACACCATAAAATAGAAGACTTTTTCTTTATTTTTTTATTTTTCTGTAAAAATAGGAGGCTTATAGAAGCAACAGAAATATAATTAATTACCTACCTTATATGAAAGAAGGACAGAGGAATTATGTGACACAGGAATAAAGTATACCAAACTCTGATTTTTTTGTGTTGCCAAGTATTTGTAGTAAATATTGTAAATAACAGTTATTTATGATATATTATGTGCTAAAAGTGAGATTTCATTTTGGGAGAATGGTTCTCATTAACTATTTTTTCTTAGTTATATTTATAGGTACATATAATTTATAATCAGTTTATATTTAATAACAGTTAAAACTTATTTTGAAATCTCCATGAAGTTTATTGTTACTAACGTTAAGAGAGTTCGATCGTTTGTTGACAAGTAACTTCAAATCTAGTGATATAGAAAGTAATCAAGAAAATATTTTCCCCGTGGCAAGTTCAGTTCAAAAAGTTCCTTTGGTTTATTTTGAATAAAAGTAGGAGAAAAGGGAAAAATCACTTTTAACACTGCTGATAAAAGTAAATTATTTTTAACACCAGGGCCTTATAATGACATTTTAAGCAGACAGCGTGCATTAAAAGTTACACTTTTACTGAGGTTTGTAGAATGTTTTATTGGGGTGTAGCAATTTTGTGTGGAAATAAATTAATAGTAAAAAAACATTTTTAAAAACATGCTTCGATTTAAATACTCTAAAAAGAAGAAAATTAACTTTAAATT